>OY755199.1:6667299-6716434 GCA_963576735.1 Bedellia somnulentella
GGTCCATATGGTTCAATGTGCGCCATAAAAAATTGGTAATCATCGTTCTGTAGCGCTCGCCGTTGACAGTGACCGCCTCACCAACGTCGTTTTCGAAAAAATACGGACCAATGACGCCGCCCCGGCCCAAAATCCACACCAAACCGTAACTTTTTGAGGATGCATTACTACTTGGTGAACCTCGAGTGGGTTTGTGTCGTCCCACATACGGCAATTTAGTTTGTTAACAAAGCTATTCATCCAAAAATGCGCCTCGTCGCAAGATGATTTTTCGCCCAAAATTGGGATCCTCTTCCAAACGATTCGATGCCCAGGCAGCGAACAAACGACGTTATGGTCGTGAACTTTAAGCCCTTGGGTCAGTTGAATCTTATACAGCCGTAACCCTAACCTCTAAATTTCTGAGTTTATACATACTCAGTGAAGACAAAAAAGGATTTTATAGACGAGACAACATACATTTTATTAATTAATAAATGGAAATTTCAGTACCTGCTACATCAGTAAATTGGACAAACATCTCAAAATATGCAATTGCGAAGCAGACTGAACAAGGCCGTGAAGTTTACGAAAATCCGAGTTCTTGTGCACGGCGAGGAATCGACTGCCTCGGGTTCTGCTGTATACACTTTGATGAACTGCCGCGATGTTCTCAGCTGATCTTGCGTTTCTTGAACGTACAGCTGTGGGTTGATCGATTAACGAACTGGATGTTTCAAATTTTGCCACCAAACGCTGAAGAGTCGACTGTGAAGGACACCACGTCTACCGTAAAATGGACGCAATGCACGCAATGTTTGCACTAACGAACACTCATTTTGATAATAAAGTTTTATCATTTGTACGCGCTGTTCAATCGTGTAACCTGCCATGGTGATTTGGCATATGCAACTGAATAATAAGCAAAAGATTTGATATGGATAATTGTCACCAAAGCAAAATGGCCGCCACGGGCAGCCAAAATCTACCCGCGCCAATTGAAAAACCTTTTACTTCTGTGCCTTACTTTAAAAGAAGACTGCACGTTGGGCAGTAAAGCAAGCTGCTAGCTTGCCGCATACTATGAAGCATGAAGAAGTACTGTCCTGGTGATTTTTCTGATCCTATAGGTTTCTCCGTTGTGCGCTGACCTAATATATAAGTGAACGCTGACTCCCTGGAATTTTGGTACGGTTCACTTAAGTGAACCAAAACCGCACTTATTGATATAAACCACTGAATCTTATAGCGGCAATGTTTTGTAATATACTAGGAATTCAATGCACATTGCGACTGAAATGAACTGGAATGAGCGAATCTTCAGTTTTCTTGCTATCTGTGCAGTCGGTCTTAAATTTTAAGCTGCGCTCTGAATAAGAAACAATTAACTTTTTTCTATTGACTTCAATGGGAAAATAGTTAATCGGTGATTATTCCTCAATGGTAGGTTCGATCACTTCATGCGACCCCTTACGACACTTATATATGTCCCATTATGTATCATGAGAAGGGGTATTTACCTCAAATGTGGTAGGCTATTCTATAGACTAGGTGCATTTTTACTTGTCACAATAAACACGTAAGAAGACAGCAGCATATTCAGCTCAAACTGTACTATGAAAGTTATTTAATGAATACGATGATTTTCTTTCTAATATTACTTAGTTCCTGCTGTCCAGTAGCACACGAGAAGCCGTTTCATCCCTCATGATTTTATGTCTATAGTTTCTACTTTATTTTACTTTCATCACCACCATCATCATTCAGTCAATAGACGTCCACTGCTGGGCATAGGCCCCCCTAAAGATTACCACATATTTATATTTTACTTTACTTATTTTGTAATATTTTGAATTTATTTCTCTACATGAAAAAACCTCCTTATTCAACAGATGCATGCCCGAATCGTGGTCTCGCCGATCCACCCGCTCCGCTCCAGTGGAGTGTCACGAATGCAATCCTCTCGAGCACACGAGAGCAGCCCCGCCGCCGCCGCCTGCCCCGAGATCTGTGCCGGTTAATGCTAACGTAAGACACATCATCAACAGCCAAAAGATATTTTAGACTAAAGAGCTTATTCCATTTGTCTGAATGAAGACGTCTGAAAGCCACAGAATCTGAATTCAGACTAGTGGAATAACGTTCAAACTGAAATTTGTGTAGTGGAATAACAAGCGTCTGCGGCAGTAACTTCGAAGGACGTCTGAATTCAGCAACGACAAAGTGTAATGGAATAAGCTCTTAACATTTTACCTACGGGAGGTTGCTAATCGTCCTGACTTCCTGAACTCTGATTAGCTTAAAAAAACAAATTAACAAGAAAAGGCATACCTCAGCGATATGCCAATTGGTAGTACTTTGTCTTATACGTACACGTTGAGGTAGTAGTTTGAGATGTGAAATATAAATTGGCAACACGGCACAAAAATATAAATGTTTTATCTTCAAAGAAGCCTCGTGACACTTTTTCCATACATACGTTATACTCACACCATTTGTTCCCGTTTTTTTAATTCTGGATATTTTAAGTTAGTCTGGGGTATATTCATTGCGGTATTATAGTAGGTTTATTAGGTAGGTAGGTTACCTACTATCATACCTCTATGGGTATATTCCATATATGGTCATAGTACCGTGTAGTGCCAGATATGAATGTCACTACACCTTTCTACCCATTGGTATCGTAAGAGGCGACTACAGGCATGGGGCTTCTTAGTGGTTTTTGGGCGATGTGGTTGGAGACCCACCACCAACGATACTTTATATTTTCCATCTTCTCCCCTATCAACTTCCAAATGTGGCTAAGGAGTTTCCAGTTCTGAAGCTCTGGCTGCCCCTTTTTGGGATTTATGGCCGTGAGTATATGTATATGTATGTCTTGGGCATATTTATCGTTAACGGTAGTTAGAGCATCCATGTTTTGCTTTGAAAGCGTATTCGTGTAATAAGGGACACCTAGCGCAGATCACGACTAAGTAAAACTGAGACATATGGGTTTCCTAACGAATTTTGGAAAAGCATATCTCTGCATGGAAGTTGATGCTTTTTTCACTAAGTTACTAAGATCTAAGACAGATGCAATTCAATTGTAAGACTTATTTCTTTTATTTTTCCAGGATTTCCCATTCGGCACACCACCAACGCTGAGAGCTGAATTCGATACAAATTCGGTGTCGGACCACAGCAGCCAGCAAGCGACATCTAGTGTTTAAATAAGTTATTTCTGCACCCCGCATTGTTACGCGTAGAAAGTGCCAGTGTCATGCCAAAGCCATCTATCCTATTTTTGAAATAACTTATGATGGTACAGGAGCTACGAGTATATGTTCTTCCGACATACGTGTAAAGGATATTTTCTAACAGAATGTTCAAATTAATCTTAATCGGTTTGGGATTGCGTAGCAGACAGAATGGCGGATTTAATTTCATATTGATAATATCAATAATTCATCAAGAGTTCAATGAAAAGTACATTGACTCGAGGTATGGGTTATGAGGTTGGCAATATATAATTATATGATAATTTTACCCGTGTGAAAGTTCCACTTATAGGTAAATATATATATATTATTACT
The DNA here is from genome assembly GCA_963576735.1 of Bedellia somnulentella. Lineage (NCBI taxonomy): Eukaryota > Metazoa > Arthropoda > Insecta > Lepidoptera > Bedelliidae > Bedellia > Bedellia somnulentella. The sequence continues at coordinate 6,670,854 of OY755199.1, forward strand.
ATTGATATAGGAAGATATGAAAGAGGCAATTGGAGATAAGAAGAAAGTTTGGTTGAATTTACTAGCGATCAGAGCTAGTAAACGAATGGATGCGAGTGTAACTGATGATGTAGTGCTGAAAAGTGAGGATATGTATAAGAGAGTAAAGAATGATGTAAAGAAGAAAATTGAAAAGAAAAAGCGTGATTCGCAAAAGTGGTGTGAGAGGAAACTTTCTGATAATTTCCGGAATAACCAAAAGTTATTCTGGAAATATATTCGGAAAGAAAAGGGAGTTTCCCAAAGCACGAGAGTGAATGTAGTGAGAGATGAACATGAATAGGTGACGGATGAAAGTAGCATAAGACGAGTATGGAAGAATTATTTTGAGGGACTCTTTGAAAAAGAGGATTCACCTATTTCTTTGCCAATTGGCAGTAATGTTGACTGGAATGAGGCATTGGGTGACAGTAGTGATAGTGAGATTAGTATGGAAGATGTAATGAAAGCATTGAAAAGTATGAAAGTAGGGAAAGCGGCAGGGTATGATAGGATAAGTATCGAAATGCTGAGGGCTGGTAAAGGGTTGGTGGCTTCCTGGCTGTACATCCTTTTTCAAAAGTGCTGGTCGAGTGGTATGCAAAGGTATTGTTTAAAAGAGTGATGAGATGACTGAAACAAATGACAAAATTTGGGACGTGCAAGCAGGATTTAGAAAAGGAATGGGATGTATGGATAAAAATCTTCTCTTTAAGGAGCATCACTGAAAAGTTCTTAGCCAAGAACCGAAAGGTGTATTGCTCATTCATAGATTTAGAGAAGGCGTATGATAGGGTGGTAAGGAAGTATCTGTGGGAGGTGTTATCCAAGTTCGGATTGGGGAGCCAACTTATACGTGCATTGGTATCACTCTATGAGGATTCTAGTGCATGTGTAAGAATAAATGGGGAAAACACAGACTGGTTCGGCATCTCTAGGGGTGTCCGACAGGGATGTTAGCTTCTCCGTGGCTCTTCAATTTGTTCATGGATGACTGTCTGATAGAGTTGCGTGAAAGTGATGATGGACTAAGAATGGGTGGATTCGTCATCAAATGCCTCTTATATGCTGATGATCAAGTGTTACTTGCATCGTCGGTTGAAGAGTTGCAAGGGATGGTGAATATTGCATGTGCGTCGTTTGAAAGAAAAGGAATGAGACTGAATGTATACTGATAAAACCAAATCCATGGTTTTTGAGAGAGAGAAGAGAATATGACTGAATGCGTGATAGAGATCAATGGTAAGAAAGTGGAACAAGTGAAAGAGTTCGTATATCTGGGAAGTTTGTTTACTAGGGATGGTAAGTGATATGAAGACATTGAAAGAAGAGTAAAAAAGGATAATGCGGTGAATGGAGCACTGGATAGTCTCATGTCTAGTCAATCGGTGTCCGAAAAGGCCCGAATGGCTGTGCATGATGCCGTTCTTGTTCCTACGCTTAGGTATGGCAGTGAATGCTGGGTGTGGCAGAAGAAGCATGAAAGAATTACCGACGAAGCAGAGTAAATGCAGTGGAGATGAGGTCCCTCAGAAAAATTTGTAATGTTAGGTTATGTGATCGTGTGAGGAATGAAGTGATTCGGGAAAGGTGTGGTGTAAAAGATGATATTGTAAGAAAGATGGAAAAAGGAATGTTGAGATGGTTTGGGCATATAGAAAGGATGGATGACAGTAAATTGGTGAAAGAGATCTATAGAGCCAATGTGGAAGATAATGTTAATAGAGGACGACCTCGGAGGACACATTTCGATCAAATAGAAAATGTGCTCAAAAAGGAAGGTGTCCGAAGTACGAAGAATAAAAGAGCATGTATGAAAAGATTGATGGGTGTGAATGAAGCTAGAGAGGTTTGCCAGGATCGTACTAAGTTGCGATCGATAGTCTCTGAGCTAGGAGGTCTCCAACCAATGTAAATTGAACCCAAATAATGTACCTGAGGTTTTTTTTTTTAATTAGATGGCATACTAACAATATTATACCTATAGATGGGGTAAAATGAAAGGCGCTGAAGCTTTTTTTTTAATAATCCCCAGATGGGGCGTACAGCAGTTGTGCTTCTAATAATATGCAAATCTCAAATAGTTTGTTTTATTAAAATTTCTAAATAGACATACATCTAAATACGCACGACTAGATATTCCTAAAAGTTTTGGAAGTTAAGTTGGAAAAAGATTGTAATATTATGTTTATGGTGATATGTCTCCAACTGCATCGCCCATAAATCAGTTAAAAAGCCCCGATTCGCTTACGCCCGATTTCTGAATTGAGTATGCAAGCTGAGAACGACTTAAGTATCGTTTTGTCTCATTCAGTTGTTAAGATTTCAATGCGACAGAACGATACTTAAGTTGTTCTCAGCTGGAATACTCAATTCAGAAATCGGGCGTTAGTCGGCTACGATCACCAATGAGAAAAAATATTAATAGTGCTATTCTAAGCCTAACACTACACAGCTCTTAGCCAACACTACACAGCTCTAAGTCATTATATAATAATAAGCATCCTAATAGACTAATTACTGCCGTAGTAATCTGCCTTAAAGAAATGAATGCGTTTTAAAACGGTTGCCACGCGCCTTACTCATTTTGATATTGGTAATGTTTTTTTTTGTAATGTTGCTAGACTATAGCTAATACTCTCACTTCAGCATACACAATGAATGAACTTACTCACAAGGTAGCCCCAACCTTTTTTTATAAATGTTGTAAACGTTGAAACTAAAAAAAAAAATGTTTTTTTTATTTGTCTATTGAAAGATTAACATAAATTTAAAATTCCAGACATCATAGGGATCTAACTTTTTTAACGTATTGTTTTTGAATTAATCAGAGGAATAAATTTAAGGCTAAATTTCATCAACGAACTTAAAGTCTCATTCTCATGACTCATGAAAATACAAATATATTGCAATAAAAAAAGTTAATAACGTTTTTAATGTATCATAAATTAAAGTTTTTATTGGAATGTTGAATATTAAGTCAATTAAAATAAAAAAAAACATACGAAAAAATATCAAAGTAACGAATGATAAATATTCATCAAATAATTCACAAACACGAATATTCTCTTCTGTGTCATTAAAAAATGAATAAGTATGTTGGTATGAGTTCTGACAAACATTTGAATAACTATTAGAATTTACTTCAATATTCAGTATTTTCATCTGATTAAGTTTAATGTATTTTTACCATGATATATAAAATGAACTTATTGTCCCATATATAAATGCAATAAAAATAAATTTAAAAGAGTTTATCAAAAGTATTACTAGGAAAGTAATTTTAATTATATTACTAATAGATGAGCTAAATTATAAGTAATAAAAATAGTTTAATTAAAATCTAATCTATTTATGTAAAGAATTAAATAAAAAAAAATACATAGATATTTGAAACATATAAACTATTCCTAGCAACTAACCTACAAGTACCTGTTGATAAAAAACTATATAGTGTAAATTATTCATATGGATATTATTTAAATAATGCAAAGTGAAGTTTTGTGCTGTGAACCTTTTGCTGTAAGGCTATAAGCTTATTAAATATATTTTATATAACTTACACTATAATTCATATTGATTTCGCTTAAAAATAGATTAATTTATTTAAAAATAACTAACATAAATACACGCATAATTTTAGTTTTGAACTCGCTCGTCCGTGCTTATATTCAAATCAGCCCTTTGAAAGATCTCAAAAACATTCTACACAAAAACGGAACAAAGAAGAGTTAGAAAAGTGTTCTATGTGAATCTTGATTTTACTAGTGGTTGATATGTAATATGAACTCGGTTTGAGCGCATAACATGACTATGGTACAATTATATACTGCATCTAGTATTATATACCTCCCTGACTGACGAGCATTCGCGTGTAATGACTAACTAATAAATAACCATCCAATACAAGGTGCGCATTGTAATGCTCCGTTCTCCTCCTTTATTGATGTAACGCTCAAATCTGTAAAGTTACATTACACGCGAATGCTCTCGGTGAGGAAGCACCTTTAGTTGACATTTGCTTGCGTTACTACCCCACAATAAAATATTTGTTAGCAAAATTTGATGACGTAGGCAGCTGTCATTCAGGGCAAGAGAAGCTTTATGTTTTGTTAAACCATGGTAACACCATTAGTAATGGACCATCTTTTGTTCTTGCAGTAGTTTTAAAAGACAGCGCATTTATATCCTCTCTCTGATGATTGATAATTTACTACTTATTAAATAAGTAAACTGCACATTAATATTGATGTTAATAAAATTACTTAATTATAGGAATGCACCATTTCACTTCCAGTAAAATACGATCTTGAAATATTAGAGCCAAATTGTGTTCGTTAAAAATATTGAATTCTAAAAAGAAATTATAAGCAATGTATGGAATTAAACAATCCGTCGTTAAACTCTCCCTAAATTGCAATATTTTGTATTGATTAAGATATTTGTTGTTATCTTTATTGTTGGGTGTGTTTTAAATGATAACTTTATATTTCTAAATTGTAAAATGTTATACTGAGTATGACCCATGTTTACTCGTACAAGCTGTGAAAAAGGAGTTGTGTTGTGAATGTATCCAAGAAGATTTAAATCATAGTTAATATATTGACTGTTACTTTGAAATTTTAAATGTATAATATTACAAATGTATATTTCAAACAGATTGTTTTTTATTTTATACCCTACTAGTGGTCCCCCCTGCAAGGCTAGCACGAGCAACCTTTTAACTAGATAACGCATGGTATAAAACAGCCATCTCTTTCGCACGTATATAGTATCGTATACTTCCATCTCATTCTAATCGACAAAGTGACGATAAAATAGCGCTAGTGCTAGGCCTCCTGGCTTCGCACGTATGATGTTATTTTCAAACTTTTCGTTCTTGTTTCTGCAGCACATGCCACAATAAACTTGATATATTTAATCACTGCTCAGCCCCTTTGAAATTTGGCGTAACGATATATAGCTTATGCTACTTCTGAAGGTCGTAGATTTCCATTGTTAAACGAATATTTGAACTCCATTGAGCGGTTTTGGAGCCTCTTATATCAAACATTAAAAAATACGTATGTTCCTGCTTTGTAGTATTTGCATTAAGTAGCTGAGCACAATTACTCTGCCCATGACTTTAATTTTCTACATAGTAGATAATAAGCATAAGCATAATAAACGTATTCGATACTTTTGAAAAGGTAGCTATCCTGAACCCGACGGCATTTTTTAGAATCAACTGCGTTCAAAAGTTAGTTTTGATTATCAGAACTATTTTCAGAATTACCGAATGCAATGGTCCTAAAGCAGAACCCTGGGTTACGTCTAAAAATACTATGTAGATGCCAAATGTGGCCATTTAACGCGACTTTTAGTAAACTATCTAAAAACGTATGATCGAGACCATTTTTTTTTTAATGAATACAATTGTAATAAAAAATCTTATTTAGCACTAAACTATTAACTCAAACTCAAACGTTCACGCCGGCCCAGTGGGGTTGGCAGAGGTACAAATACATATGAACATCACGTGACATTGTCACCTGGTGTTCGGAGTACCTAGGTTTGGTTTGGACTTGGATAGTGTACTTGAGTGATCGTATCGATAACGAGTAGGCTTGGGTAGATCCAGCTCCGCGAGGGGATTCGAATCACCAGGTTCAGGCTCAGTTCCGGTACTGAATCCTCTTAACCGGGCCGGACCGCTTATCGAATCCGGCTCGGTTAAGAAATTCGGAACTGAATCAAACAACCAAAAAATACCACGCTTACTTCGCGGAACGTAATGATTGCTGTTGACATACATGTACATCTTATAACAATATCTACACATAAATATATGCAAATCAGAAAGTGACACAACATAAAACACTATCATATTTATAATATCACTATGAACACCATTATTTATGAAAATATTGATAAATCTATTGAACGAAATTGGCAAACAAAGAACAAAAAAGGACAACTCTCTTTTCGTCTCTGTCTCCCGAGTTCAAATTGTATTACATTCTTGTCTCGCTCTCACATTCAGCAAGCAAAGCAAATGTAACGGTAATAATCGAACCGATCCTGAACCTGATGCCTGAGCCTGTTGTTCGAAAACAATAAAACCGAGCCGGTGCGGAGCGGCCCGGTTAAGCGAACCTGCACCTGATAAGAAAGAGTGGGGCCGGTTAGGCCAATCAGGCTCACGCAGGGATTCGAATCATTTGAATCCACCGAGCCGGACCTACACACGGCTAATAACGAGGCGTATCGCCGCTTTGTACGAATACACTGTCACATCTGTCACATGACAAAGTACAACATAGCCATGTGGGTGTCATTAAAACGGCAATAGTCGTTATTGCAGTTTCAGCAGTTTTGCTGACACTGTAATAAAGACTTTAAAAGACTAGAAATTATTTCATTTATTTACAGCACAAAGTAGAAAAAAATACGATGATTTTAATGCGCGTCATCTGTAATAAATTAATGCGCGTATACTCTAATAATAGATGGCTATTATCATAAGAAAAATACATTTTTTATTTGTTTGAATAGCCGTGAAAATCCCTCAGTGAGTTTATTGGCGGGAGACAGCGACCATCTGTTTTTGCGTTTTTACTGAATCTGTAAGAAATGTATTTTAATTTTAATGTATTTTATCGTTGCATCAAGCCTCCTCCGTATCAAGTTTATACTTTTTCAAATACCGTTCATTTGTTTATTACAAGTGGCAACTCAGTCAGTTCCCTAGTGTGGCTGTATAAGATCGTATCCTAACGCGTTCGTCATACATTCAGGAATTAGAAACATCCCAAGTTGTTTGTAAAAAAAAAGGTGTATTGATTTTCCCAGATCCCGGACAATTTTCTCTGGAATTAGCTCCTGGATAGTAACTAGTGACCTGAAAATTGATTTACACCATTACTGAGCTTCGACCTACTTATTTTACCTGTGAATCTGCTCGTACAGCTCGGAATCTGCATTAAAATAACTACGCGAAAACTTCTATTGAATATTTATTACATATTTCGAGTGATTTTGGAATAAATTAAGTGTTAGTACTTAAAATGAGTGCTATAGCGCAACAGGAGTCCCATGTTAAGGAGAGTTTATTTCATTTTATTACTAAAAATGTGCCCTCTGCTGATTTAAATGTGATTGACGAAATAGTCCTCTCCTACGTCATTTCCATTCTGGAGGAGGCTTCCCAAGATCCCTGCTTCGATGTTGAAGGTAAGAAATACAAATTAAAATGTTATATTAAAAAACGCAACAGTTTTGTTCTATTTGAGTTGCGAAGTCACCTTAAATAATAAATATGATTGATTATTGATCCTGGTGTGTTCTAGATGTTTTGTTGTTTTAACATCTGTACCATTTGAAATTATGTAAAAGTCGGAATTCTAGCTTATATTTGACTGCTGTGTACTTTGTCATTCCGAAAATTAGGTTTTCCATAAGGTTTATATGAATATTTTATGTGGGTGTATGAAATTAATATCTAAAATGGCTGAACCTATTTAGATAAAATTCATAACAAATAGGCAACTTTTGGTTCTACAAATATCAATGATAGTGTGAAATATTCCGCTGCATTCTCATTTACATTATTGATTAGGATTGGGTACCTTTTAATTCAATGGGACATTTAAATATGTTTATTAAGTATTTTACAAAGCTCATATGTATTCACATCAAGATGGAAAAAGGTAATTTAGTGTTTATCCACACACTAGCTCAGTAGTGAATTCTTTATTATGGAGTCAAAATATTGTTCCTCTAAGCATATGATAATATTTTTTTGAGATACTTAAACAGCTCAATCGAATTGAACTCACAAACTTCAGAAATTTGTTTTTCCTTTGTTTCTTTTACACTTTTTAAGTAGTGGATTTTTTACATACATACATACATATACTCACGGCTATAGATCCCTAGAAGGGGTAGCCAGAGCTAAGGAATAAAAAATTCCTCAGCCACTTTTGGAAATTTTAGTGGGGAAAAGATGGTAATTTAAAGGTTGTCGGTGATGGGTCTCCAACCGCATCGCCCAAAAATCCTTTAAAAGCCCCAATACCGTTAGTCGCCTCTTACGTACACCCACCGGAAGAATTGGGGTAGTGCTATTCTAAGCCGACACTACACGGCATGGATTTTTTCTTTCCTTTATTTATTTGTTATAATCCCCGCATGAATTTTTCTATAAACAAAACATTCTTATTAGCTTATTACATTATTATAGTGGATTTGCACCCCAATCCATTGATTATATCATAATTTACCTCAATACCAATCAAAGCCGCACCATAAGAGCATGTATGAGACAAATTAAATTAATGTTAGGGTGCAAGAGAGTTTCAAGATCGTGCTAAGTGGTGTTCTATAGTCTCTCTTTTCCCCAATGTGAATAATGGGTGTGAGTATAAGGTAGTAATTCAACCCGATAGCATGACGCATGTGAGAGAAAATATATCACATGATTTTTGATATAAGTAGCCATTACCCAAACCAAATCTGTCAGTGGATCAATATAGTTTTTTTATAGTAGCTCCATAAGAGGACCATGGTAGGATGGTTACACCACTTAGCAAGATCTTGAAACTCTTGCACCCTTACATCAATTTTATTTGTCTCATACATGCTCTTTTATTCTTCTCACTTCAGACCTCTACCTTTATAAGAACGCTTTCTATCTGGTCTAGAAATGTTTTACATGGCCATCCTCTACTAATAATACCATCCACATAGGCTCTACTTTTGCTTCTTTATTTTCATCCATCCTCTCTGTGTGCCTGAACCACCTAACATTCGTTTTTTATCTTGCATACTGCAGCATCTTTCACAACAACTTATTCATGAATCACACTATTTCTCACTCTATCAAACAACCTTACATTGCATATACTTCAAATCAGGAAATACCGATTGTCAGACAAATTTAGCAAAACCATTCTTTTAACAAGTATGTTGTATGCATTCTTTTAACACACACTTTTTTTATTCTTTTAATATACTCACGGCTATAAAGCCCTTAACGAGGTAGCCAGAGCTGTGGAATGATAAATTCCTCAGCCACTTTTGTAAGTTGATTGGGGAAAGATGATAATTATAAATGTTTTTGGTGACGGGTCTCCAACCATATTGCCCAAAATGTATGTATGTATATTAAATTTGTATAGTTTAAATTATTTGCCGTGTAGTGCCGGCTTAAAATGTCACTACCCCTTTCTACCCACGGGTGTCGTAAGAGGCGACTAAGGGTATTGGGGCTTTTTATTGGATTTTTGGGCCTTTATTTTACCGCCTTTTCCCCAGTCAACTTCCAAAAGTAGCTGAGGAATTTATAATTCCTTGGCTCTGGCTACCCTGGTATGTATGTATGTATGTTTAATTTAATTGGGAGGGACTAATTATCATTTCCTCATTGTGTAAAGCATGTGAATGTTCATATAGAATGGCACTGTCTGATGATCAAAAACAAAAAAAGAATACTTTTCAAGGTAGGTGGGAGTCTGTAGTGAGAACAAAATGAGATCATGTATGAGAAAATATATTAATGTGAGGAAAGCCAATGAGCATTTTTAAGTAGGATATTATGGCATGTGTATACTCAACTCAGCGCTATTGTCTGTGTAGTGTCGGCTTAGAATAGCACTACCCCTTTTCTTCCGGTGGGTGTACGTAAGAGGCGACTAACGGTATTGGGGCTTTTTATGGGATTTTTGGGTGATGCGGTTGGAGACCCATCACCAACAACCTTTATTTTACCATCTTTTCCCCACGCAACTTCCAAAAGTGGCTGAGGAATTTCTGATTCGTTAGCTCTGGCTACCCCTTCTAGGGATTTATAGCCGTGAGTATATTTATATGTATGTATACTCAGTAAGTATATTCATTTGTAAAAGGGTTTTGTATTAAGTTTGCTATTGTTTAACTTGATTTGTGGTTTCCCTATGACCGATTTAAAGTTGCCAGCCCGGCTAGTACGAGCGGTGTTTAAACTAGTTATCGCGCGGGATAAAGCAGCCATCTCTTACGCACTTACTTAGCATCGTATACTGCCATCTCATTCTAACCGTTATCGTGTCGATAAAATAGCGCTCGTGCTTGCATAATTTTATCATTACTCTGTCAGTTAGAATGAGATAAAAGTATACAATACTTAGTAAGTGTGAAAGAGATACCTGTTTTATACCACTCGATATCTAGTTAAAAGGTCGCTCTTACTAGCTATGCAGGAAACAGGAAGCATTAACAAAACACTGGTTTATACTAACAATGGTTGCGTTTATCAGAGCATCATGTGCTGTCTAAAGTAACCAATGACATGACATTTGAGATGGTGGATTACAGAGGCACGAATAAGATTGAATTTATTGTTGAGACATTATCAACCTTTATTCTACCATCTTTTCCCCACTCAACTTCCAAAAGTGGCTGAGAAATTTCTAATTTCTCAGCTCTGGCTACCCGTTTTAGGGATTTATAGCCGTGAGTATATGTATGTATGTATATGCATGTACATTATCAATAGTACATACATATGTATACTTACGGCCGTCAATCCTAAAAGGGGTAGCCACAGGTTCGGAGCTAGAAACTCCCCAGTAGAAATAAAGTATTGTTGGATATGGTTCTCCAACCGCATCGCCCAATAACCAATTTAAAAAAGCCCCATACCCTCACGACCCCCGTGGGTTGAAAAGGGTAGTGACATTCTAAGCCAGCACTACACGGCATTTCTCAATAATGTCACGCCATTAGTTGCCTTTAGGGTTGGCAGAGACTATCTATCGCCACTTTGTACAATCGTAGCCATAAACCTCATGAGATTTATTTACAATACTAGCAGCCCGTCCCGGCTTCGCTCGGGCATAAATTATCATTAACATTTTGTTTTTAATTTTATTACATGTATTATTATTTTAATATATTTTTTTAAGTTTTAAGCTATGTTATATTTTTTTGCTGTGTAGTGTCGGCTTAGAATAGCACTACCCCATTTCTTCCGGTGGGTGTACGTAAGAGGCGACTAACGGTTTTGGGGCTTTTGAGGGATTTTTGGGCGATGCGGTTGGAGACCCATCACCAACAACCTTTATTTCACCATCTTTTCCCCACACAACTTCCAAAAGTGGCTGAGGAATTTCTGATTCCTTAGCTCTGGCTACCCCTTCTAGGGATTTATAGCCGTGAGTATATGTATGTATGTATGTTATATTTTTTTGTATTTATATTTAAATATATTTTTTTATTTTTTTTATTTTTCATAATGAGTAATTATATCAAAAGCCATTCAATTTATAGAGTTAGAGCTTCCCTGTAAACAATATTTGACGTTGTTGTATTTTGGGGCAGCAAAATAAATTGATGTTCAGGGGCTCCCACCCGCGACAGGCCAACGTACAGTTGACCGTGAGTAAAACAATTCTTTCGCAGGTCAATCCCTACTAATTTGAAGGTTTGGCCTTTGGACTTATTAATTGTTAAAGCAAAAGATGTTTTAACCGGAAATTGTAGCCGTTTAAATGGAATTGGCAGATCAGTTGGGATCATCGGTATCCTCGGTATATGAGCTAATTGACCGGCTGCTGGGCCAGTGATAATAGTCGCTACAATTAAATTTTGCTTTAACTCTTTGATAAGCAGCCTCCCGTACCCCTTCGTGACGCCTGCAACAACTTACTATGCATAGCTAATCGAGCGGAGTTTTATCTATTATTTTAATTCGAGATAACTTTCGAATGGAATGTTCGAATCGAATAATTCAAAAAGTAATATAAGGGTATTGAAGTAGTCTGAAATAACATATACGTTTTTTTATAAGGATTAGATAGGTACAAATAAAGAGCCTTTTCTAAAGCAGGATTTTAATTTAATTTTTAAATAATTTTATATAATGACGCTTATTGTGAGATAACTATAATAGTTAGAGACATGCTGTCGGGGCATTTTTTTTTAGATAATGATGTGTTCTATAAAATTGTAGTACATAATTTTATTCTATTGTCAATAGTTTTCGCAGCGCACGCGATGTAAGGATTTTTTTGGTATTTCTTTAACACCTTGGGTTACATTTTTGAAGTTTACGTAAGGATCCCTAATTTTTTTGAAAATGAAATATAGCCTATGTCACTCAGGAATAGTGTAGCATCAAAACAGTGAAAGAATTTTTCAAATCCGTCCAGTAGTTTTGGAGCCTATTCAATTCAAACAAACAAACAAACAAAAAATCAAACCTTTCCTCTTTATAATATTAGTATAGATTAATATTCTACATCCAAACTTTATTATCAACACTTCGTATAAGATGCCTGCCTAGACATTCTTTACTTAATCTAAATGCTTCCACTGTGGTTGTCCTCTACTTTTTACATCACCCGATCATAACTTTTATAATATCGAAAAACCTTATGTTGCCTTTTACATTGTTATTGAAAGGAATGTGTTACGCCCGATTTCTGATTTGAGTATTCAAGCTGAGAAAGACTTAAGTATCGTTTTGTCTCATTCAGTTGTTAAAATTTCAATGCGACAGAACGATACTTAAGTTGTTCTCAGCTGGAATACTCAATTAAGAAATCGGGCGTTAGTGTTAGTCTAAATTGACCCTAATCAGCTTGTGCCTTAATTGTTTTTATTTCATTAATTTTCATGAATCTACCATTAACAATAAAATTAATATAGCTATTAGGTATTGGTTCAAAATATCACCATTCCATTTTCTCGTAGGTTTTGAATCCAAATAAAATTACTCATACCTTATCTATACTCACGGCTGTTGGCTCTTTATACATCTATTTTACCACTTTGCTGTCATCCATTATCTATACTTGGCCGAACCATCAACATTACTATGTCTATCTTTCATACAACTTCAAGTTACTTAAGTGTGACTAAGTCACATACATGCACCATACACAAATACATACACGTACACACTTCGTTTTGCATTTATAATAGAATCAAGATAGAATTGGAGATGATAAAGAGGTCAAATTGTTATTCATACTTTATATTCAGAATAACAAAACATGGAAAATTGTGATCCCAACGTCTCGTCATCTCAAAAATAGATCGCTACTGTCTGATATTGATTTATTTCAAGACAAAGACTGCCTCGACTTATATGTTATGTAAATAAATATATTTTTTCTGTTGTGGTGTTTTCGGCTTAAAATGGCATTAAACCATATCGTTAAAGGCGACTAAGGTTATTGAGGCTTTTAAGTGATCGATGGGCGATGTGACTTGAGCGGTCAAATCTACAAGAAAAACGATTTGTGACAAATCGCTCAATCAGATTTTTTTTTCATTCAGGCAGGCAAAGACCATCATATTGTAGGATCCTGGGAAATCTCTCGAGCTAACTCTACATTCATCAATCTTGTCATACATACCCTGTACCCTGTTATTCTTCACATTTCTGACGCTTATCTTTTTAAACACATATTCTATATATATGATCTAAATATATCCTCCGTTCGGCTGTGTAGTGTCGGCTTAGAATAGCACTACCCCATTTCTCCGGTGGGTGTACGTAAGAGGCGACTAACGGTATTGGGGCTTTTGAGGGATTTTTGGGCGATGCGGTTGGAGACCCATCACCAACAACCTTTATATCACCATCTTTTCCCCACGCAACTTCCAAAAGTGGCTTATGGATTTCTAATTCCTTAGCTCTGGCTACCCCTTCTTGGGATTTATAGCCGTGAGTATATGTTTATGGTTATCCTCCGTTGTCGTTGATATTACCATCCATTAAGAGACAATGGTTTGTTTTTCAAGTAAATATAAATAGGTCAGATGAAAACCACAATAAACAATGTGTTTCGTTTCCAAATATAAAGACAAAAGTGTTTTTCTTAACAAATAATGTGTGGGTTGAAATACTTTGTTTAATTCATTTGTTTAGTTTTATAGCTTTTCTTTATATTACCTACCTATACTCATGGCTATAGATCCAAAAAGGGGAAGCCAGAGGTTCAGAATTAGAAGAGAAGAAAAGATTATTTTAGTATTCCCGTTATATTGTATACTGTGTGATATAACATATATACATACATATACTCACGGCTATAAATCCCTAGATGGGGTAGCCAGAGCTTAGGAATGAGAAATTCCTCAGCCACCTTTGGAAAGTTGAGTGGGGAAAAGATGGTAAAATAAAGGTTGTTGGTGATGGGTCTCCAACCGCATCGCCCAATAATCCCTTTAACCCTCGGCATGCCTGGTTGGGTCTGTGAGACCCACCGCAGTCGTTAAACCGTTATAATTCATTGTAATTTGAAATTCGCGTGCAACCGCTCTCAGTAGCTGACCGTAGTGAACTGATTGTCGCCCTCCGCCCGCTACCTAAGTCCGGGGCCTGCTCCAGTAGTGAAAGGACGTGCCCAAAGTGCGCTCGGGTCTCGCAGACCCTACCAGGCATACGGCGTTAGGTTTCAATGTAAGTATTCATTTGTTGCTATTAGTGGTTTTGTGTCGTTAATTCGTTAAAAATAAACATAATATTTTAAATAGTAACTTATTTTATATATATATATATATATAACCGTGATAGCCCAGTGGGTAGAACACTCGGTTCTCGTGCAAGCGACTAGTGTTCAAATCCCGGGGCGGGCCTACACCAATTTGTCTTTTCTAGAAAAAAGGTGTTCCTGCTATCATCTCTCCATCGTGATATGGAAATCGACCTGCAATCAGGCGAGAAGCAAAAACCAGCAGTTATTACATTCTATAACAAAACTAAAAGTGGTGTTGACAACGTTGACTAGCTTATTAGATCTTATGATGTATCAAGAAACTCCAGAAGATGGCAGCTCACTCTGTTTTTCTGGTTGCTGAACTCTGCAGGTATAAATGCAAAAATTATTCAAATGCTAAACTTCCCTGATATCAAAACCAATCGCAGAAATTTTATCAAAGATCTGGGTATCACATTGATAGAATCTCATCTGAAATCAAGACAGAAAAATGCTCGCCTTTCCACAAATCTCCGCCAACGAATTGCTGACTATATTGGTCTCAACGAAGGTCCACCGGTGAAAAAAACAGCTCCAGGTGTAAGGCGTAGATGTTACGTTTGTCCATCAAAGAAAGACCGTAAAACTCAATACATCTGTGAGACGTGCAAAAGCCACGTGTGCCTAGATCATGCAATTTTCCAGTGTGGAAATTGCTATGTTCCTGAAAATGATGTCGGAAATGAAGAAGACTAATTATTTTAGCTTAGAATATAAGATAACCTTTGTGCATTATGATCCCCAAAGTCTGGTTGTGATTTCTTTAGTTTTAGTTGATTTTGCATGTTTATGAACATAAGATGTTTAATTCTACGTTAAAAAACAAGGTAAAAGTTTAATTAAAAATTCTTTTGAAAATATTATTAATTCGAACACGTATTTTATTTAAAACCCTAAAAAACATGTTTAATTTTATTATAAAATCAAAAAATATACTTCATTGATATCAATTTGTAGGAGAAAAAAAATATTTAAATTTAGGGTCTCACCGACCCACCAGGCACGCCATGTAACTTTTTTTTACCAGGCACGCCGAGGGTTAAAGCCCCAATACCGTTAGTCGCCTCTTACGTACACCCAACCCACCGGAAGAAATGGGGTAGTTCTATTCTAAGCCGACACTACACAGCTGTGTGTGTAGTACAGTGTGAAGAAGTATTTTTTGTACAAATGAAATAAATTTCGCAATAAAATACCGATAGGCCTAACTCCTATAACGTTAGTGCCCTGTTCAAACAAATCGAGGGTACTCTGAACAACTATGCAGTAACCAATGTGCTTTGTCTCCAAATATAAAGACATGATTTTTTTAATAAATAATTGTGTAGGTTGAAATAATTTGTTTAAGTCATTTGTGAAGTTTTAATAGCTTTTCTGCATTTACCTACCTGTTTCTATAGCTTTTCTTTATATTACATAGCTATACTGATGTCTATAAATCCCAAAAATGGGTAGCCAGAGCTTTAGAATTAGAAATTCTTTAGGCAATTTTTGAAGATATGTGGGTAAAATATTGTTCAATCATTTCCTTTATATTGTATACTGTGTGATATAAGACGTAAATATAAATATTTTTGTATAAATGAAATAAATTTCGCACAAAAATACCGATACGTCTGCCCCCTATAACGTTAGTGCCCTGTCCAAACAAATTATGGGTACTCTGAACAACTGGTGACATTAATATCAATTATTGTTTAGAAGTATGGAAACGTTTGTGTTTTTTTTATACAAACACACAGTCATATATATATATTTTCTCTTTGATGGGCACCTATACCTACCTGCATTCAGTAGGGAAAACATTCTGAAATAAAGGAAAGGTGGTGATAATTCTCCAAACACGTCGCCTGAAAATCACTTTAACGTCCCAATCCCCTAACAACACCCGTGGGAAGAAATGGGTTAGTGCTATTCTAAGCCGACTATACTTGCGCAGGTTTCATAGAGATGATGGGCGCCTACGTGCCAGAGTTTGCCAACATTGACGCCGGCGCTGTGTTGACTTGGCTGCTGGAGTTGGAAGCGGAGTTGACACGCCCTGGCATCGCATTTGAGAATCAGGGTAAGTAATATGCATAAAGAAAGAAAGAAATTTAGTCTTAATATCCTCACAGCCCATATATGTCCCCACCAAGGGGCTCGAGCCTACCCTGTATAGGGTCATTTGGCCACCACGCTGGCCTATTGCGGGTTGGTAGACTAACGACTGTAGTAGTAGTCTAGTCTAATAGTAGCTGGGACCGACGGCTTAACGTGCCCTCCAAAGCACGGACTTCTTAGCACGGAAGTGTTAGTATACAAATACATATATACTCCTGACATTAGTTCTCATTACTATGTAGACAAAAATAAAATTGTTATAAAGTTCATTGTTTTAACAAAGTTTGCGTAACGAGTAATCTAGTTAGCAGTTTTGGCTGTCAGTCTATGACTAAAAATAAACATAAAAATTATATTTTTCTAAATTAAGGACTAAGTATAAATTTTTGGGGATCATAATTTTATATTACTCTACCGTTGCTTAAGAAAATGTTAGTGCAGAGAAGAACCAACAAAAAACTTATAACTCCCTATTTTAGTTTTCAAACATAATTTATTCGATTTTGACTTTAACATAATATAACGTGTAAGTATATCAATTTACCCTCCTTTTCTTTGCCAGATGACTCCGCCCGCTGTGACAAGATGAGCATAACCCTTCATAATCTTTGCGACATCTTGCCTACTGTCACCAAGACCAGCCGGTAAGTTATATATTGTTTACATACATGTGTCGTGGCCAAATCGTAGATTTGAACACATCGTGAAGTGATTGATCATTTCATGAAATGGTCACATTTCATGATGTGGCCAACGTCATTTGACCAGATCATAAAATCGTCAACGTTTCACGATTTGGTCATCCACGCTTGGCCAGATCGTAGAAAAAGGGTGACCATAAAACATTTAATAAAAATCCAGAATATGTAAAGAACATGTTTATTGTCATTTAAGTCAGTCGGCTGACACAAACAAAATGAATACTATCATAGTAACAAATTATACGAATTTTTGTAACATAATTAAAAAATAATAGTTGTAACAAATTAAACACTTTTTTTAAAATTAAACATCT
Organism: Bedellia somnulentella; assembly: GCA_963576735.1. Lineage (NCBI taxonomy): Eukaryota > Metazoa > Arthropoda > Insecta > Lepidoptera > Bedelliidae > Bedellia > Bedellia somnulentella. The sequence goes on from OY755199.1 coordinate 6,688,494, forward strand.
AACACGTCAAGTAACAATTATATTTTTATAAAACAAACAAATATTCAGAAATAAGTAGGTACTTTAACTACTGTAGTACACCAATTAAATAAAGTAATAAAAAAAATCTCATGTAATGCGTATTAAAATTTATATTTAAAAATTCAGTCTTACTACCTTTCAGTCATTTGTTGGCGCATGACAAACTTTGGTGACACTTTGAAGTACAAAGTGTTTTGTTTTTGAAACATGCGCACCTCTTTGTACGGCACTGATTTTTTGCTGGCTTGCAAAAGCATTTTTTAAAACCTTGACCTCCAAATAAAGATTGAAAATTTACAGCTTCCCTCAATGATATTGGCAATTTGGATATAACTTCGCAATAATCTTTAGAGGACATCTGTAGGCCCTGACGAGAAAACCAATTTTTAATTGTCCCAGAAACCGTTCCGATTTTGTATACGCCGTTTCTAAAATCTACTACCTTTTCAGCAATATTTTTGGTGTCAAGAGGTCCACGGTCAATTTTCGGTACATTCAAAAACACGGAATTTCCTATTTCTAACAAAGAAAGTTTCTTGGCGGTGTTGTCGACCATTTTTTCTGCAGCACGTTTAACACCGCAATGAGCTTTATCTCTTTCATTAACAATCAACTGTTCCTTTTGGCATAGAAAACATTGAACTTGAGATCCATAACCTTCTTCTCCACTAGTAACGCCACAAATAGCATGCACAGGTTTGGAACATAAACTACAAAAATGAGCTCCTGATGTGTCCTCACCACAGACGAGACATACAAGATCATCAGCTGACTCTAATACCATATTATCTATCTCTATTACTTCAATGTTTAACAAACCCTCATCAGCAACGGATTTATTCACTTTTACGTCATCGAGTGGCATAATATTAATTGTCTCTTTGTTCCCTACCGTGGAATCATTCTGATCAATTTGGTCCAGTTCTTCCTTCTTTTTCTCTTTCTGATTGCTTTGGTCAAATTTTTCTTCCAGTATCTCATTTTGCTTGATTTGTTCTTGATTATTCAATTCAACGTTCTTCTTCCTTTTCTGACTTGTTTGGTCCAATTCTTCTACTTGTATCTCTTGCTGATTGATTTTGTTCAATCCTACGTTCTTCTTTTCCTTCTGATTGAATTGGTTCAATTCTTCCTCCGTCTTGATTGATGTCATAATACTTTCGGGGAAATTGCAACCTTTCAATATAGTTTTCGGTTCAGAACCAAACAATGCACGGTAAGGGGATCTGCCAATTATGCGGTGGTAAGATGAGTTTTTATAGAATTGAACAAAAAAACAACCAATGGACCATTTAGTAGACTTATTATCTTGCATCCAACATCGCAACATATTTTCGACGTCTTGATTGGATCTTTCCACGCTGCCTTGTGTTTGAGGACGTCGAGGACTACCGTGAATAATTTTACATTCAGGCCACATCGACACCAATTCTTCTATAATTTGTGCGGTGAAAACTCTTCCATTATCACTTTGTAATATAACTGGAGCGCCGAATTCCCAGAATATTTTTAAAACTTCTATGGCTACTTCCAGAGCTCTTTTCGATTTTAATGGTCTGAGGTGTAAAAATTTTGTAGCGTGGTCTTGGTAATTCATAAGCCATTTAAATTCTCCATCCGCGGCAGACTGTAAATGTATCAAATCCACCTGTCCTCGTGTGTTAAAATCTTTCGAAATTATCGGCTGAGTTACAATACCTTTCTTCAGCAATGGACGTTTCTTCTCACACACTGAGCACAGGTCAACAAATCAATAGGTTTCTTCGGTATATAAAGCTTATTTTTAATATGTTGAACCATTTTTAATCTTCCACCATGACCAACAGTTTTGTGAACTTCCTTCAGTATTTCAAAATACTTCTCCATCGGAATAATTCGAATAGTAGGATCGTCGATGCATTTTTTCTTGAATATAAGATATTCCTCATCCGCAGTTTCTAAAATGTCATATTTTGAAAGCCAATAGTAGTCCTTGGATTTCTTTAGTGTTGTCACCCTACTCTCCTTAATTTGTTTCATAACCTAAAAAATTAAATAAAAACAAAACTTTATTATGTCATAATTCACAAACATAGAATAATATCAATTAAATAAAAACAGAACAAGTTCGCTGGTATTGAGTATTTTTATGAAATAAGTAAATAATTATGTGTTTTAACAGTAGTGTACTAACCTGTGAAATACGATTCAAACTCCATGGTTTTTTTACATTTTGATCAGTTTTTGCGTGGTTTTCATAGTACTCGAGAACCCTTTAATCATAAACTCTTTTATTATTACTCTCTTCCTCGTTTAATAACAAATAATTAACTTTTTCACTGCGAGAAACAACACTTTCGCCAACGGCCGCCATCTTCATACATAAACAAAGCGCTTTCAGCGCCTCTACCGGTAATTAATGTAACTATTTTACGATATGACCAAATAATCTTAATCATTTCATGAAACGGCCGCGCGTTTAGTTGGCCATATCGAGAAACGATTTCTTATCATTGATCTGCCCAAACCACATCACGATGTGGCCAATAAACAGTTGAACATTTCATGAAATATGACTATTTCATGAAATGATCGATCACTTCACGATGTGTTCAATTCTACGATATGGCCACGACACATCATACATACACACATGTATATACTCAAGGCTAAAGTTGGGTAGCCAGACACTATTGAAAATTGAGTGGGTTAAGGATTGTTAAGCAATTAATGGGCCGAACAATCACTTAAAACCATTCTTACATGACCAAAAAAGTGCGCCATTAACCATATTCACACATCATTTTAATCTGGATACACATCATAACACTTGATAACTAGCAGTACCCATTCTCAATGGATTTGACTCGTCTTTGTCGGACAAAAGCAGCATTATTAGGTCGACCTGTATGTATGTAACTATGTAATCAAATCTAAGAAAACTAATTTAACCATCTTCTAAAGGTCATAGCGTTATGAAAATTGGCAGTTGTATGTGATTTCGATGACAATTCAATAATATGGTACTGTCGAGCTGATCTGATGATGGAGCCGGAAGATATAAACTGGAACTTCATGATGGATGATCGTATCATAGCCGTGTTTGGACTTGTTAAAAAGGTCTTGTAATGAACGTTGACCATGATTAGGTTTCAAGGTCTGATGATGAAGCCGGAAGATAGGCACTAGCATTCCATGATGAAATATCGTATCATAGCCGTGTTTGGACTTGTTAGAAAGGTCTTGTAATGAATCTTGACCACGATTAGGTTTCAATGTCTGAATACAATAATATGGTACTGTCGAGCTCATCTGATGATGGAGCCGGAAGATATTAACAGGAACTTAATGATGGATGATCGTATTATAGCCGTATTTGGACTTGTTAGAAAGGTCTTGTAATGAACTTTGAACACGAAATGAACTTGGGCCACGATTAGGTTTCAAGGTCTGAATACAATAATATGGTACTATCGAACTGATCTGATGATGGAGCCGGAAGATTTGAACTGGAACTTCATAATGAATATTAGCATACGATGTATCGTTACCAACCCATAACGTCCCACTGCTGGGCACGGGTCTCTTCCGTGAGGAAGGTATTAGCCATACTTCACCACGGGGGCCATCCGGGTTGGTGGAGGTTTGTAAGGCTAGTGGTCACCTTACCGTTAGATGTTATCAAGCCGCCCGTTTGGGTCTCTGACAAAGCTTGACGACTGCTATCTTACGATAACAACCGGCACCAACGGCTTTACTTGCGAAGCACGGTAGCGCCCGAGATAAATACCACTAGGCGGTTACCCATCCGTGGACGGACCGCAGCTCGCGTTGCTTAACTTGTAAATACGATCACATCAGTCCAATTGAGCTACAGGCGCTACTATGATACGATGTATATTGACGTGTAAATGGGGTAGTAGCTTGTTAAAGATCCCACCCAAGCCATGGTGAGAAACGTGCCGAGGGCTGAATGGCATGAGGGTGGTTAAAAATGTCATGTCGCTAGCGTCACCTCAGGGAACCGGGAGAAACCCTGTTGTAAGTAGCCTTGCTCCTCTACTCGAGTAAAATCACTTAGTGGTCTCTAGATTGAAGAGTTAGATTGTTCTAAGTTGACAGGTTAGACACCATGCAATACAGACGCACTGGCGGAGATGGAGAGGATGCGGGCTCATTCGTCTATTTGAAATGAATGTTTAAAATATGCCATTAGCAAAGACTAAAAAGCATAAAATAAATTAATAGTTTAAAAAACACTAAAAAACACGCTTTTATAAGTGCACTTAAAAGTCAAAAATAAATTACGGGTCGTTCAAGTTGTCTCTGTTTCTGGGCTGAAGTGTAAACTATGTGCTTTTAATTATAATATTTGATTGTAAAAGCGTGGGGCGCTGGAGCAGGAAAAACTTTCTTGTAAACATTACACGAACAATACATGAACAAGAACTCTACATTTTGCCACTGTTGACTAGTACTTTGAACAGACAGTTTAATATAGAGCCTCCAACTAGTGGTGCTGTAACTCTAGTTAGAGTGCCGATCTCTGTAACCTGCTTCCCGAAACATCGCTTAACTTGATTTCTTAGCAAGGTAAAAAAAAAACCTTTTCCAGCGCCCCACGCTTTTACAATCAAATATTATAATTAAAAGCACATAGTTTACACTTCAGCCCAGAAACAGAGACAACTTGAACGACCCGTAATTTATTTTTGACTTTTAAGTGCACTTATAAAAGCGTGTTTTTTAGTGTTTTTTAAACTATTAATTTATTATTATTTATACTAATGGTTTGTGAACAAATCATCATCATCATCAGCCTATAGTCGTCCACTGCTGGACATAGGCCTCCCCCAATGATCTCCTCAACGACTGGTCCTGTGCTTTCCTCATACATCGGCTTCCCGCGACCTTGACCAAGTCGTCGGTCCACCTTGTGGTATCCTACAACACTGCGTCGTCCGGTACGTGGCCGCCACTCCAGAACCTTCGAGCCCCAACGGCTGTCGGTTCTGCGTGCAATGTGCCCTGCGCATTGCTACTTGAGATTTGCAATTCTTCGGGCTATGTCAGTAAACCCGGTTGCGGATTCGATCGCGTAGTGAAACTCCTAACATAGCCCTCTCCATTGCCCTTTGGGTGACTTGGAGCCTTCTAATGAGGCCCATTGTAAGAAGCCACGTCTCTGTGCCGTAGGTCATGACTGGCGACACACATTGGTCAAAGACCTTTGTCTTGAGGCTCTGCGGAATTTTAGACGAGAAGATATGGCGCAGCTTCTCGAACGCTGCCCAGCTGAGCTGGATTCGACGGTTGACCTCATTCTCGAAGTTGGCTCTACCTAACCGGATGGTTTGTCCCAGGTATATATATTTGTCAACAACTTCGAGCGTAGAGTCTCCAAGTTCAACGGGAGTGGGTACAACATGACTATTCGACATGATTTTCGTCTTATCCATGTTCAACTTAAGACCCACTCTCTCAGTCACTCTACTGAGATCATTGAGGATTTTACTCAAATCTTCCGTGGTTTCAGCCATAATTACAATATCATCTACAAATCGAAGATGCGTGATGTACTCGCCGTTGATGTTGATGGCGAGTCCTTCCCAGTCCAGAAGCTTAAGGACATCTTCCAATGCAGCAGTGATCAGTTTCATAGAAATCACATCTCCCTGTCTCACTCCTCGCTGCAGTTGGATAGGATTCGTGTTCTGGTCCTGAAGTCGGACCGACATAGTGGCGTTTTCATAGAAACACTTTAACACCTCGATGTACCTGTAGTCAATATGGCACCTCTGCAAAGATTCGAGTGTAGCCCATCGTTCCATTGAATCAAAGGCTTTTTTCATAGTCCACAAGCCCTAGACATAATGGCAAATCGTACTCCTCGGTCGCTGCCGTAGCCAGGAATAGTGGGCCGCCGGGGACTGGGCCGATTCGTCTTCGGAAAAACCATATGGGGGGGGGGTTATGCCATAATCGCCACGCTTGGCATGCGGGTTGGCGATCGCAGTAAGATGTTGATACTTCCCAGTGTCGTCGCCTCTTAAGACTCTCGTGGGAAGTGAAACGGCGTTGATAGGGAATGCAATACCGGGATACCGGGATCCCGAAATACCGGGATCCCGCACCATTTTTGCGGGACCAGTCCCGCGCCTAAATCTCGCGGGATCCCGCGGGATTGCGGGACCATTGACACGCTGTGTTTTATGCGCAGCTACTTCCAAAATAATTAATAATTGTTTTTTTGTTTGTTTGTAATAGGTATCTTATTTCTAATTAGTGACTGATTGGTTTGATAACTTAATAAATAGTTTCACAAAACTATTGAGAGGCTATGTTTTATTCGCATTTGCGCAGCTACTTCCGAAATAATGGATAGTTGCTTTTTGTTTGTTTGTAATAGTTTTTGATCTTTGTTTGTAATTGTTATTTCTGAATAGTGATTTGATTACTTAATAAATAGTATTATAAATAATACATAATATTTTTTACTTTCATTTTAAGTTCTATAGTCTCGTTTATGATACAGGATTCCTCTTTTTTTTCAATAACTCTAAAAAAACACGCGGGATCCCGCAAATACCTGGATCCCGCGGGATTGAACCTCTCAATACCGCGGGATCCAGCAATTGAAATTTTAGTGCGGGATTGCATTCCCTAGGTGTTGATATTCTATAAACATTATATTATTCATCTACAAATAGATGTCAACAAATAAAGAGACCTAATATATACAGAAAACACGTGTCATAGTATTTGTCACCAATCTCCTCTGAAACGGCTGAACCGATTTAAATGAAATTTTACATGCTGGTACTCGTAGGTCTAAGAAAAGCTTCATAATTATTTTAATACTCCTAAACAATAAGAGTTGTTCGCCCCTAACACTTTTTTTAATAGACTACTTATTCCCTAGAAATAATTTATATGGCAAAATAACGTTGGCCGGAGTCTTTTAATTATTTTTTTCATGGTATAGTTCCCACTCAAACTCGGAGACTTCTGAGGGGTCTGAGCACATCGTGTTGGAGGAGCAAGACGAGTGGGCCGAGCAGTGCGCCGTTCTTCAGGAGATGTTTCCTCATACCAGCGTTATGGAGGTAACATATCTACTAATATATTTTATGCTATTTATAATGAAAGTGAAAATTCTTCAACTCAAACTTTCACGCCGAATATCCCCGAAGGGGTTGCCAGAGATACTACTTCTGAACATCACGTGGCATTGTCACCTGGTGTTCAGAGTACCCACGTTTTGCTTGCACAGTGTACTCACGTGATAGGGGGCAGGCGTATCGCCGTTTTGTACGAATGCACTGTCACATGACTAAGTACAAATTAGTCTTGTGGGTTTCCTCACGATATTTTCCCTCACCGTTGACAGTTATGATAAATTAACCACACATATGTCTTTAGAAAACACAAACTAGTGTAGGCCCGACCCTGGATTAGAACACTAGTCGTCTGCACGAGGAGCGGTGTCCTACCCACTGACCTATCACGTCGTCGTGAAAATCTTGTTTTGTTATTTTTGCTGATTTTGGTGTTGTCTCAGTTTTTAAGAGTTAAATTTTAAGTTCAGTGTGTAATGCAATGTTAAAATACTGTTTGTGGCCCGAGTAAATTGTTAAATGAATTTCACAAGTCCTGTTGAGGTGTTCAAAAAACAAATAATAAATATAAACGGATATGTACAGATCAACTTAGCCCGAAAACAGTCACATCTATAAACCCTAAAAAGGCATAGGCTTTAGCTTTAGAATTCAAAACTCCTCGAACACTATAATTTTAGTGGGGAAAAGCTAAAATAAACTATGGTCGATCATGAGTCTCCAGCCACATCTCCCAAAACCCACTTTAAAAATCCCAAAACCCTTATCCGCCTCTCACATAACCCTTGTAAAGAAATATGCTACTGCTCATAGATGTATTAAAAACAGTTAGATATGTTATTTACGAGGAAACCGGCGCTTATGAGTGGCACGGATTGCGGCAGATGTACGCACACCATTAGAAATATATCCAAACAACACACCAACTTGAAATGTAAGCGTGATTCATTCTCGATTATTTTGATAAACAAACACGCCAATACAGGTGAACGATTACGACGGCAGCTAGCGTGCGACTAAAGTCAGATGAGCCATTTAGCCTGTTTTTTAAGTGCCACTTATAAGCGCGCATAACTTATCTACGGTTTTTTATTAGTACATCTATGGCTACTGCTATTCTAAGTCGCCATTACACAACCAATCATACTTCCAGATAAAACACTGCATTTCCATCGCCGGCGGCGAAATCTCCTCAGCCGCCTCAACTCTCCTCCATCGCCGCGAAAATGGGGAGTCTCTTTGCTCCTCAAGCTTTGTGCCTCGACCAGCCAGGGTCGACGATTCTGTGCTGAAAAGCAGGATTATTGCCAGGTGAGGGAATCATACAGAAGTTTCATCCCCAAATTTGTGGGGCTGCCCCGTTTCTGTAGCGCGTCGGGGATGTTCGCCGAGGCGAGGGTTGACTGTTTCTACACCACCATGCGCAAGCGGTGCACATCCCTGGGGCGCAGGATCCGGGCCAGCCCCAACACCATACTGAGTGCATTTGCAAGTAGGTTTGACTGCGAGTATGTGAACCACTGCAGTATGATACATGCACGCGCACTACCTAAAGTAAAATAGGATTGTGCTGTGGGTCGGGGCGTTATTTAATTGTATAGTTTAACTTTTGATTATTTTATTATTATTATTTTATTTTTTGACATTTATTGATTAAGTTTTTATTATATATTATTATTTATTGAAATTGTGTGTGTGTTTTAAAAACTATTGTAATGATTAATAATGGATTTTATTATCTGAGAAATAAAAATGATTTGATTTGATTTGAAATTCATTAAACGTCACAGCTTTATAGCGGACTCGCTCGCACACTAGTAACGTCTCTCTCATATCCTACATCGCGGTGTCAAAGTAATATGAGTGATAAGTAGGCACACAGTGGAGTAGTGCTCATTTTATATATTTGCGGCTACTATAGTGAGTAGATAAGAAAATATAGGCTTAAATCTCGGAATAGTGATTAAAAAAACATTTGTCAATTATGATTCAAAGCCTTTTAGCATTCTAACTTAAAAAGGTAATTTGTAAGATAGGATGAAGTAGAATAGAAAACTTTTTATTGCATATCAAACATAAAATACTTACAGAATAACAAATATAGTGTCATGATTCGTAAAGTTGTTTGATTAAAATGAGGAGTATCATTTCAAATGCAATTTTATTAAAGGCCTTATAACCCTAAGTTTCTTCCATCACTCATACCTGTTACAAACTGTACAATGCGATAATAAAACAATTTCCATTCCCAGATATTCGTACGTGGACAAGGACGCTGAAACCAAGGAGCACAAGCCCCTGGCCCCTAAAATTGAGCCCAAAAAGATGGTTCGGTATAGGGACAACAAAATTGTGTCCCTCAGAGGGGAACGCTACACCGAAGTAGCCAAATCTGGTGTAGAAGAAGAAAACTTGAAGAAGCCAAAAAAACAGCATTGCCCTTAACCAATAATCAGCCGTCAGTTTCGAGCGAAAGCGGAAACGATAATCATATACCTGTCTCTTTCACTCATTAGCCCTCTACCCACCTTTGGACCCCTGGTACCTTTGAAATGTGTGTCTGTATGTATGTGTGTTTTGATGTTAGCTGTTTCATACAAATTATGTATGGTTAGATGTTGTATATTAATATGCGCGTGTATCGTTTCGTTATCGTATTATTTCCAGCTTTTTCTCGTCACTGATTTGTTGGTTCGTGTGTCGGACATTTTTTTTAAGTGTAACCTATTTATTCGCTTAAGTTTTAACAGTATTAGTTTTATTGCGTCTGTGAATGTGATTCGCTTAGGAATACGGAAGTGTGAAAGGTTTTTAGACCAGTGTGAAGGATTAGATAGATATATCGGACGGATTTCCTATAGAAATTGTTCTCGAAAACCTGTAGTTTTAAGAAATTCTGTGATTATTTATTGTTATACTTTTATTGAATCTATTCCTATATTGTTTGTGTATACATCTGTGATTTTGAAGCCATTTCTTGAAAACGGGTACGTTATTATATTAAGAGTCTACATTAATTTACTTCTATTAACTGATTTTTTTATTAATAGCCTCTTAAAAGCGTATGAGAGGTGGTTAAGTGTTTTTAATTATTTGTAGGATCCATTTTTTTTATGTTCGGATGACTAACTTCTACGTTGATATTATATACAGGGTGTAACAAAAGGTTATAATTTATTTTTTCTAATCACAATAAATTCAGTGACCAGAGCTCATCTGATTTATTCGGAGAAGAAGACAATAAGGTTGTTCTAATCATCATACATATATATATTCACGGCTGTAAATCCCTGAAGGAGAAGCCAGAGTTTCGAAATAAGAAATTCCTTAAGCACCTTTTGCGACTTAGTAAGGAAAAGATTGAAAGTAAATTTTTTTGGTGATGGGTCTCCTACCGCATCGCCCAAAAATCACTTTAAAGCCCCAATACCCTTAGTCGCCTCTTATGACACCCACAGGAAAAGATGGGGTAGCGATATTCCATGCCGAGACTACACTGCTCTAATCAAGTTGGTTTAATATTAACATTGGTTCAGAATGAACTAACACCCCCTTTTAGCTTGTTATCCTCTTTTGTTTCACCTTGTATGAATAAAACCGTGAGGAAACCCACATGGCTGAGTTGTACTTAGTCATGTGACAGTGTATTCGTACAAAACGGCGATAGGCCTGCCCCCTATCACGTGAGTACAGGAAAACGTGGGTACTCTGAACACCAGGTGACAAAGTCACGTGATGTTCAGAAGTATTAGTACCTCTGCCAACCCCTTCGGGGATATTCGGCGTGAACGTTTATGTTTATGTTTTATATGTATGAATAAAGCCATTCTATTGAGCCTGACGCATTGTCGTACAATCTGATAAAATTATATCTAATTTATTTAGCTAATGGGAACTAATGGCGTGAATGTTGTTTACACAAAAATATTCCATCTAATATTCCAATTAAGACTATGCAAAACCATATACATAGAACGTTCTTATTCATATTTAAAATGAGCTTATTTCAAAACAAAATATTCCAAAGTCACAAATTTTATGGTAAAGTTGACATTATATAGATATAACAGTTAAGAAATGTCTATTCGTCTGTATTCTAAATACCGCGTCCATTCAGATCTTTTGACCAATTGACTTAGGACATTTGTTCCATTGTCGACATCAAAGTTGTTAAAAGTTTAATATCCAGTCCCGTCGAATCTCTTAATATCCAATAGACCTGATTGTATGCGTTTGAAAAAAAATCACAGCTACGAACAAAATGTAACAAAAACTTTTTTTTTCATCTATCAGTAACAAAAGAAATTACAGAAAAAATCTACGCAATTTATGGCTGAAGATAGTAAAAAAACAGTAGTAATTATTTATAAACTAATGAATAATTCTAACGGTGAGGGAAAACATCGTGAGGAAACCCACATGGCTGAGTTGTACTTAGTCATGTGACAGTGTATTCGTACAAAACGGCGATAGGCCTGCCCCCTATCACGTGAGTACACTGTCTAAGCAAAACGTGGATACCTTCTCTGGAAACTAGATGGCGCTTGCCATGTGAGTTCAGGAGTATTGATACCTCTGCCAACCCCTTCGGGGATAAACGGCGTGCACGTTTATGTTATGTTATGTTAATGAATAATTCATAAACATATTTGAGCCAGTACAAACTCTTCCCATTAAATACCGACTAAATCATGAAGACAGGGTCTTAAAGGTATACCTTATTTAAAGTCTTGTATTTCCCTTTAAAACACATGAATAAAAAGAGCAATCAAAATCAAGTTAGATTTTAGTCATCCAAACATATACTTTGTTTAAAATATACATTAAATAGACTGAATAAATCATGTCGATCTCTTGAGGAAGAAAATCTCGTGAATGAGTGAATGATACGAACGGAATGAGTGAACGATATCAGTGGAACTTAGTTTTTTATTCCTATAATGATCTGTGCAAACAGGGTGTAAATTAGTCACAAGTAGCATAAAAAAATCATTGCTATTGCCTGTAGAAACTTTGAGATACAGAAGAGAGATTTTAATATTTGTTTTTAGTTAATCCTGGCATACATTTACTAAAATAATTTGTCTGCATTCAAAACTACTTAAAGTCTTCTACTAGTAATCAACTGATGATAAAAGAAGTCAACCAAAAATTTTAGCAAATAAAAAAATCTTTATTTTTCAAAAACATTTTTGGTTGTAAATTTACATATAAGATACGTTTCCATCAGTATGGCATTATCCATTGCTACTTTTACGAATTTGTGTAACGAAATTATCAAAATGTATCATTATAAGAATAAAAATCTTTCCACAGAATGTCGTTTACTATATAAGTGGTGAATTTTGTGTCCCCTCATATTCAGTATTTAAACTTGGTGCTTAAGAAAAGCCAAATCATTAGCAAGGTAACTTTATAGTAACAAAATCGATTGATCTCAATAATTTGCAATTTCTTTTCGTTACAAAAAATGAATGAAAGATTGTATCATTCGTTCTTCAGGGAATGATTGACATATTGCAACGTAAAAATCTTTTCTATTTTTACTTTTTTAATCAATTTTTACTGCATTTTGTAGAAATCATATTGCTACAATGTTATCTCTGAGTTAAGTTATTTGAAAAGTTATATACTATAAAATATAGTCAATAAGTTGTTGGTCGCAATGTTATTTTTACCAATTAATTTATGCTATGTATGAAAGCATTTATTTATACACAATCATTCTTAGATTTAAGTTAGGAACAAATATGCAGTAAAAAGAAATTTATACTAGACATTATTATTGTTTTTGATACTTTTTTGGTCATCTTCCATTGTTAGAAACCCAATCAGTACACCAACGGAAAAGGTTTTTTTAAACCTGGAGTGTCATTCTAATATTTAGACTTTTTAAGTTTCATGACCCATATTTTGATCTTTACAAAGAATTTAAGTATTTCATATTTGGTTTCTATAATACTTCATGATTGAACCAAATTTATAAATAGAAAGACACGACCAAATGATTGAATGAGAATCTTAAACATTCGTATCATTCAATCATTCTGTCTCAAATCATCGTAAATTTACAATGAATGAAATCTAAAATACTATTTATGATTGGAACTTCTCCAGGTTTCGAAAATACTCAAAATCACAGATGCTTACTCAAACTTATTTCTTTCAAATGGTTTGTTATAAAAATGTCATATTTTTTAATTTAAGCTTAACAGATGTCTACTGCATATATTTAAGATTTATTCTACTTTATTTTAAGATGAAATGAAAAATCTCTACGTTTATTTAAAATTTCCACTAATTAAGAATAATGGTTTTAAACTCACTCTCCACAATTTTTTGACGTTTACGAACCTATATAATTCAAGTACCGACTAACTTGAACAAGTTTTTCACCTATGCATTTCTTGATTTATATCTCAAACGATATCAATTTAAGGGTTTTTTTGAAATAGAGATTCGTGGCATTCATTAAAAAGATTTATTTTTTAAGACTGCTTTGTTTTTTATTGAATACTTTAAATGTTATAAGAGGAAAGGTAACTTATAAAACAAACGCAAAGAAATATGACTATTTCATTTTTGTGTTTGTAACGTTTTTATAACAAACCGATGAACTAAACTAAGAATTTTATTTATAAGGGTCTGTACACACTTGACGCGAATTTCGACGAATGTTTGGCAGAACGTTACGAACTAAAACTATATGTTATAATTTTTTTACTGAACATGTATATAAATTATATGTATCCATTTATGATTTGACAGTGCCTAAACAGCAATTGATAGTTGATTTTGAAGTTTCGAGACCGCATCCTTTGAGTACAGTATTTATTTATTTGTTCGCCAACATTTCCTTCTCCGCATCGCGGCAAGTGTGTACATAGCTTAAGTTTTATTACTTATAACTTTTTTTTGATATATTTTGAAACAATATTTTACTGTAATTATATTTAGTAGTAAATAGAAATCGCGCAATTGATGTACCCCCATTCCCGGTGTATCGAAATACTTTTATGTATTAATAAAAACTATTAAAATGTATTTTGCTTTTTATTGGTAGTGTAGAAATAACTATGATAGCTCAGTGGGAACACCACCGTTCTTATGCAAGAGACGTGAGTCGGTCCCACACCAATAATAATACTAAATTAATACCGTGATAGCTCAGTGGGTAGAACACCGCTTTTCGTGTTCGTTTCGCTGTTAGACGATGGTGCGAATGGGTGTGATGAAAATGAGAAAATTGTTAGGAGATTTTAATGGTTGGGTTGGTGTGTCACGCAACGGTTGTGAAAGTTTGGTGATAAAAGAGTGAACGAGAATGGTGAGAAAGTGATTGATGTATGTTTGGAGAGGAATCTTTGTGTTACGAACACGTTGTTTGAACACAAAGATATCCATATGTATACTAGACAGAGAGGAAGCGAGAGAAGTATGATAGATTTTGTGATAGTGGATGAAAAGCTAAGAGCAAAGGTTGTTGACACCAGAGTCCATAGGGGCATTAACGTTGGCACAGACCACTTTCTCGTGATATCACGATTGAGGGGACTGTGCACGCGTTGGCGTCACAGGGCCAAAGTGTCGACAACAGAATTTGCGAGAATAAAAGTGGAGAAATTGGAAGAGGATGAAAATATTAGAGATGAATATATGAAGAAATTGGACGACAGGCTAAGTTGCGTGGAGATGAAGGATGAATTGGAAATAGAAGAAGTACGGGATGTGCTCAAATCAATGGTTGAATGTGCGACGGAAGTATGTGGATTGAGTAAAAGAACAAATAGACCACCAACAAGTTGGTGGGATAAAGATGTGAAAGAGGCAGTTGGAGATAAGAAGAAAGCTTGGTTAGATTTACTAGCGATTAAAGCTAGTAAACGAATGAATGCGAGAGTAACAGATGATGTAGTGAAGAATAGTGAAGATGAATATAAGAGAGTTAAGAATGAGGTTAAGAAAAAAATAGAAAAGAAAAAGCGTGATCTGAGAGAATGGTGTGAGAAGAAACTCTCTGATAATTTCCGGAATAACCAAAAGTTGTTCTGGAAATATATCCGGAAAGAAAAGGGAGTTTCCCAAAACACGAGAATGAATGTTGTGAGAGATGAACAGGCTGAATTGGCGACGGATGAAAGTAGCATAAGACGAGTATGGAAGAACTATTTTGAGGGGCTCTTTGAAAAAGAGGATACATCCATTTCTTCGCCAATCGGCAGTAATGTTGATTGGAACGACGTTATGGGTGACTTTAGTGACAGTGAGATCAGTATGGAAGAAATAATGAAAGCAATAAAAAGTATGAAACTAGGGAAAGCGGCAGGGTATGACAGGATAAACACTGAAATGCTGAGGGCTGGTAAAGGGGTGGTGGCTTCCTGGTTGTACTTCCTTTTCCAAAAATGCTGGTCGAGTGGCAAAGTGCCACAAGACTGGTGCAAAGCGGTAATTGTGCCTTTATATAAAGGAAAGGGGTCACACCAGGAGGCTAGAAACTACCGTGGAATCAGCCTACTCAGCATTGTCGGTAAATTGTATGCAAAGGTTTTGATTGAAAGAGTGATGAATGAAACGGATGATAAAATTTGGGATGTGCAAGCAGGATTTAGAAAGGGAATGGGATGTATGGACCAAATCTTCTCTTCAAGGAGCATCACCGAAAAGTTCTTAGCTAAGAACCGAAAGGTGTATTGCTCCTTCATTGATTTAGAGAAGGCGTATGATAGGGTGGTAAGAAAGTGTTTATGGGAGGTGTTATCCAAGTTCGGTTTGGGGAGTCGACTTATACGTGCACTGGTATCACTCTATGAGGATTCCAGTGCATGTGTGAGAGTAAACGGGGAAAATACTGGATGGTTCGGGATCTCTCGGGGTGTCCGACAGGGTTGTGTAGCTTCCCCGTGGCTCTTCGATTTGTTCACGGGTGACTGTTTAACAGAGTTGCGTGAAAGTGATTATGGATTGAGAATGGGTGGATTCATCATTAAATGCCTCTTATATGCCGACGATCAAGTGCTACTTGCATCATCGGTGGAAGAGCTGCAAGAGATGATGAATATTGCATGTGCGTCTTTTGAAAAAAAAGGGAATGAGGGTGAATGTGGATAAAACAAAAACTATGGTTTTTGAGAGAGAGGTGAATATGACCGAATGCGTGATTGAGATTAATGGTAAGAAAGTGGAACAAGTGAAAGAGTTTGTATATTTGGGAAGTTTGTTTACTAGGGATAGAAAGTGTGATGAAGATATCGAGAGAAGAGTGAAAAAGGGTAATGCGGTAAATGGAGCACTGGATAGTCTAATGTCTAGTCAGTCGGTGTCTGAAAAGGCCCGAATGGCTGTGCATGATGCTGTCCTCGTTCCTACGCTTATGTATGGCAGTGGATGTTGGGTGTGGCAGAAGAAGCAAGAAAGTAGAGTGAATGCAGTAGAAATGAGATCCCTCAGAAAAGTGTGTAATGTAAGGTTATGTGATCGTGTGAGGAATGATGTGATTCGTGAAAGGTGTGGTGTAAAAGATGATATTGTAAGAAAGATAGAAAAAGGAATGTTGAGATGGTTTGGGCACATAGAGAGGATGGATGACAGTAAATTGGTGAAAGAGATATATAGAGCCAATGTGGAAGGTAATGTTAGTAGAGGACGACCTCGGAGGACACATTTGGATCAAATAGAAAATGTGCTCAAAAAGGCAGGTGTCCGCAGTATGAAGAATAAAAGAGCATGTATGAAAAGATTGATCGTACAAAGTGGCGATCGATAGTCTCTGCCTACCCCAATCGGAACTAACGGCGTGAGAATATGTATGTATGTATGTATGTAGGTACAATTATTCTTCATACTCCTGGGCAGGTTATAGTATTCTTTTCAGCAGAGTAGTGAAGGGGAATTTCGGAAAATTTTGGGAAAACGGGAGAAGTTATTTCATTTTTTAAGCTTCCGTCACGTGTGCAGCCTAAATGGTTAAAGTTACATCGAAATTTTGTTTTACAGAAATACATACATACCTACATATACTCACGGCTATGAATCCCTTGAAGGGGTAGTCAGAGCTAGGGTATCAGAAATTCCTCAGCCACTTTTGGAATTTGCGTGGGGAAAAGAGGGTGGAATAAAGGTTGCTGGTGATGGGTCTCCAACCGCATCGCCCAAAAATCCCTCAAAAGCCCCAATACCGTTAGTAGCTTCTTACGTACACCCACCGGTAGAAATGGGGTAGTGTTATTCTAAGCCTATTACCTACACAGCAATATTACAACACGGAAATATTCCACATAAAAATACATACATACATACATATACTCACGGCTATTTTTTTGGAAAGTTGAGTGGTGAAAATATGGTAAAATGAAAAATGTTTATGATGGGTCTCCAACCGCATCGCCCAAAAATCCCTTAATAGCCCCAATACTGTTAGTCGCCTCTTATGTACACCCACCGGAAGAAATGGGGTAGTGCTATTCTAAGCCGACACTACACAGCAACATAAAAATATCCATAAATATTGTAGACATAAAAATGTCTAAAAAATATCCCACAACAGGGGGTATGCCTAGTAATTCAATGTTTCTGGAATATTTTGAGATTTAACCCAGTTTGATAGGATGGTGGAATCTGAATCACTGGAATGTCTTAAAATTAAGCTGATTATGGATGATTAATTGAGAAGCTATGCTGTGTTCGTTTAGAATATGGCGCTTTAGGGTTGTTGATATTTTAAGTGATTATTGGGCAATGATTATTATTAGTTCGGAAAACATTTTTGTTTCTCGCCTCTCCCATGGCCGAAAATGAAAATGTAAATTTCAAATGGGAGAGGCGGTACTCCCCGACAAGAGCACAGTCGGTCGGGGTCAGGGAGTCAGGTTCAAGAACCGACGGACAATCCGAGCCGTATCGAGCAGCACCGCTTTCTGCATCTGTGCTGGAACCGACACGCCACAGAAATCCAACCGCCTCAAGTTGGTCGCGAGGCTGGTTGGAATTAACCCGTTCGCGGACAAAACAATTGGGATTATTTCTATTATATTATTCTATGACTAGCTGTGCCCGCGACTTCGTTCGCATGATTGTCGAGAACAAAAAAACGTCGTTTAGTTAAGAGTATATCACCTTTTTGAAATAAAATAAAGAACTGTGGTGTGTACGCATAAATAATTATATTTATTTATTAACATCCCACATTATATTATAATTTATGTCTACTTAGTATTATTTATTTATACTATTATCCTGTTTATCCTGTGTTATTTTGTTCTCATTCATATTAACTTTCCTTCTATAAATTTGTGAGTGTAAATTGTGTTTGTGTTTTCTACGGATTAAAACATTGAACCGTAAGTGAGGACTTGTTATTTATAGCTAGTAAGTGCTATTCACTACCTCACCACCACACATCTACCCCATAGAACCAATGAAATCTAATGCGGACACTTATTGTGATGTAGGAACTATTGAGTATTTCATAATGATATTTAATTAATTACAGTAGCCATTATCCAGTTGAAATAATAAAAGGTCGTAACTGTGTGTATCTCATTTGAATTAGTGTTTATTTAGATACAGTTACAGGGTTAGCCAAAGATTATGGATCGCTACCTTGTACGATCCTAGCAGAGCTGCATAATGCATCAATATATTTATAAAGCCCTTTTGTTTTTAACACTTCGGAATTTTGCATATAGATCATATATCAATCCCGCCCGATTTCAGCCACAGCAACTTCTGGTATCCGGCTATTAAGAGTGTGTTCATGTGCTCTCATGTGACTGACATAGCCAATCTTTCCGACAAATGTTCTATGACGTATGTGGAAAAATCAGTAACCCTCCAATATATAGGTAGTTATTATTGATGGCCGCAGGTGGTCGGGCCTTGAGCTCATCACTCTTTGCTTCGAGCTCATCACGTCTTTTCCTTCCGAAAAGAAATATTAACCGGTTGACAGGAAGGGGGTGAAATTTAAATTACTAAATTTCACTCAAGAAAGAATAAAACAAACGGGGTAAGCTAAATAAAACCGCTCAAAAAAGGTACTTTACTATTATTAGGGTTTACGGTTGTTGGTTGTACTGTGATAATACATTGAATTAAATCGATTTATCAGTGGCATAATATGCACTGTAATAGCTGTGTAGTGTCGGCTTAGAATAGCACTACCCCATTTCTTCCGGTGGATGTACGTAAGAGGCGACTAACGGTATTGGGGGTTTTTAAGGGATTTTTGGGCGATGCGGTTGGATACCCATCACCAACAACCTTTATTTTACCATCTTTTCCCCACTCAATTTTCCAAAAGTGGCTGAGGAATTTCTAATTCCTTAGCTCTGGCTACCCCTTCTAGGGATTTATAGTCGTGAGTATATGTATGTATAACATGCAAATATAACTAAATTAAGGTTAGTCACTAAGGTCACTACATCATTTTAGTGTTTAAAAAAGTAGAACTTAAAAGATGTCTTATGTTTCTGGTTAAACACCAGAAATAACACCATACATACATACATACATATTCTCACGCCGTTAGTTCCCATTGGGGTAGGCAGAGGCTATCGATCGCCACTTTGTACTTTACACTTTTTTATAGCCAATGTGGAGGGTAATGTTAGTAGAGGACGACCTCGGAGGACACATTTGGATCAAATAGAAAACGTGCTCAAAAAGGCAGGTGTCCGCAGTATGAAGAATAAAAGAGCATGTATGAAAAGATTGATGGATGTAAAGTTTACATTGTAAACGAAGCCAGAGAGGTTTGGTGTTTAATGTAGACCAAAATTCAGTTTTTTATTATAAACGTTCACGAAAACTGGTTGTGAAGTGACATGCATTTGAAGAATGGCTAAGAATTTCAAAATTCTGCTCACCAAATTGGATTTATTAATAGGCAGACTATTTACATAATATATTAATATTAATAAGCCCAATTTAATTTAATTTAATTTAATTTAATTTCCTGAGTCAAAGACTCTCGGTGGCAATCCAGCGGGGCAATGCGGCGGGCATCATGGGTGCTTTTGCGCATGAGTCTGTTAGTAGATAACTTATTTTATTGTTTTAGATATTTAGTTACCATTTAACGGTTAATAGTAGTTAGTTATTTTTAAATATAATAATGTATTATTTTTTTTATTA
The DNA here is from genome assembly GCA_963576735.1 of Bedellia somnulentella. NCBI lineage: Eukaryota > Metazoa > Arthropoda > Insecta > Lepidoptera > Bedelliidae > Bedellia > Bedellia somnulentella. The sequence continues at coordinate 6,708,746 of OY755199.1, forward strand.
TTATGTGAATGTTATTTTTTTATAAGTTTCCGTTATTATTATTTATACTGTGACAATTTAGAAATAATGCTAGTATGTTTATTAAGGTGTTAATATGCAAATACATTACAAAAACATACAAATATAGTAATAAACATCTGACTCTACATTTAAGAAACTAAGTAAAAATAATATTTAAAAGCATTTTAGTTATTTTCATAGTCGGCGAATTCACTTGACATTGGCAGCTTGTATTAATTTCGTCTTGCTTGTTTCCTGTAGCTTCTATTACTTTAACCGACTTTAAAATAAGGGGTTAAAGGGGCTAAAAAAATGCAAAATTTATTTTTGCTTTATTTTATTTTGGTTCTTTATTTTATTTTTGCACAACGCCATCTATCGGATTTTGGATTCCAACTATCAACATTAGTTCTATATTTAGACTTAAGATGTCGTTGCAAGTACTATACTGAATTGCGTAACGTAATATTTTTCTTCATGAACTTACAAAATTAATCATATCTCTTGATAGAGTGAACCGATTCCGATGAAACAAAAACTAAGTTATACCTCAAGTTACGTATAATTTTTGTATATAAACATTTTCAGCATTAAATTTGTAGATTTTACGTGCTGTGCGCACAAACAAACATATAAACAGACAAACAGACAAACAGACAAAAATTGAAAAAATGATGGAAATGGGTTCTGTTACTTATCTGTTCACACGCTGGCTATTTTTTTTTTCTTCAATGTACAAAAATGACTTTTCTACAGATTTATTATATGTATAGATTATTATTATTATTATTTATTTATTAAATCAGACAACAAGGGTCCATAGTGTTAGTAACATATTATCTTAGCCTATGTTAGTATACAATATTATCTATTTATTATTTAATCAGTCAATTTATGTGTGGTTAATTTATCATGGTTGTTAACGGTGAGGAAAAAAACATAGCTGAGTTGTACTTAGTCATGTGACAGTGTATTCGTACAAAACGGCGATAGGCCTGCCCCCTATCGCGTCCACTGTCCATATAACGTGTGTACTCTGAATACCAGAAGTATTAGCGCCTATGTTAACCTCTTCGGGGATATACGGCTTGAACGTTTGACTTTGAGTTGACCCCTTGGAATCGAACCCAAGACCGAGAAGGTGATCAAAGCCGGACGCGTTAACGGTGGTGTTAGCACACGATCATCCTCCGCACAAGACGTGGCAAGGACAACGAATAACAAAATGTTATTTAGAACTTCTTCTGTATATTAAAAAATATAAAAACCACCGGGATAGGTCAGTGGGTAGAACACCGCGTATCGTACAAACGATGAGATTTCAAATCCCGGGTCGGGCCTTCACCAATTTGTCTCTTCTAAAGACATATATATAGAGTGTGATTTTATCGTGGTTGTTAACGGTTAGAGAAACACGGTGAGGAAACCCACATGGCTGAGATGTACTTAGTTATGTGACAGTGATTTGTATAAAACGGCGATAGGCCTGCCTCCTATCACGTGAGTACACTGTCCAAGCAGAAAGTGGGTACTCTGAAAAGCAGATGACAATGTCACGTGAGGTTCAGAATCATTAGTACCTCTGCCAACCCCTTCGGGGATATCCGACGTGAACTTCTGAGTTTGAGAGACAGAGTATCCTGTAAACTCCATTTTGACCCACTTTAAACGGACCGATATAAATCAATCTTTGTGTAAACCAGTAACCATAGAATAATTTCATAGGTTCTTCCTTTAACCTGATTAGGATAAAATAATTTCAAATGATGACATGGTAGTCCAATGAGTAGAACACCCGCCTGTGAACAGACAGGCGTTAGTTCAAATCCCGGGTCGGGCCTTAACCAATTTGTCTTTTCTAAAGTCGTGTGTGTGGTTAATTTATCATGGTTGTTAACGGTGAGGGAAAACATCGTGAGGAAACCCACATGGCCGAGTTGTACTTAGCCCTGTGACAGTGTATTCATACAAAAACGGCGATAGGCCTGCCCCCTATCACGTGAGTACACTGTCCAAGCAAAACGTGGGCACCTACTTTGGACTAGTGTCACCTAGTGGTGGCGCTGTCACGTGGTTCAGAAGTATTGGAACCTCTGCCAACCCCTTCGGGGATAAACGGCGTGTATGTATATGTTATGTTAATTTCAAATCATTCAGTACTAAAAGATAAAAAAATAACAGTTAAAATAAACAGAAAAACATTCTTTTGAAGCACATTTAACTAAAAAGTGAAAAATACTTCCCAATATAAGCTTAAAATCATGAAATAATCTTAATATCGAGCAACCCACACTTTTTCATGATTTTTAGCTTATAATTACGTAACATACATACATACATATACTCACGGCTATAAATCCCTAGAAGGGGTAGCCAGAGCTAAAAAATTAGAAATTCCTCAGCCACTTTTGGAAGTTGAGTGGGGAAAAGATGGTAAAACAAAGGTTGTTGGTGATGGGTCTCCAACCGCATCGCCCAAAAATCCCTTAAAAGCCCCAATACCGTTAGTCGCCTCTTACGTACACCCACCGGAAGAAATGGGGTAGTGCTATTCTAAGCCGACACTACACAGCAATAATTATGTATTAAATAATTACGTAAAGGTGTGATTTTCTTTTTTTTTAAACTATATTTATGGGTTGATTCTTCATTAAATGCCTCTTGTATGCTGACGATCAAGTGCTACTTGCAGCATCGGCAGAAGAGTTGCAAGAGATGATGAATATTGCATATAAGTCTTTTGTAAGAAAGGGAATGAGGGTGAATGTGGATAAGACCAAAATGATGGTTTTTGAGAAACAGGAAGATGTGACAGAATGCGTGATCAAGATTGATGGTAAGGATGTGGAACAGGTGAAGGAGTTTGTATATCTGGGAAGTTTGTTTACAAGGGATGGAAAATGTGATGAAGATATTGAGAAAAGAGTGAAAAAGGGTAATGCGATTAATGGAGCATTGGATAGCCTAATGTCTAGTCAATCGGTGTCCGAAAGGGCCCGAATGGCTGTGCATGATGCCGTTCTTGTTCCTACGCTTATGTATGGCAGTGAATGTTGGGTGTGGCAGAAGAAGCATGAAAGCAGAGTGAATGCAGTAAAAATGAGGTCCCTCAGAAAAGTTTGTAATGTTAGGTTATGTGATCGTGTGAGGAATGATGTGATTCGTGAAAGGTGTGGTGTAAAAGATGATATTGTAAGTAAGATAGAAAAAGGAATGTTGAGATGGTTTGGGCACATCGAGAGGATGGATGATAGGAAATTGGTAAAAGGTATCTATAGAGCTAATGTGGAAGGTAATGTTAGTAGAGGACGGCCACGAAAGACACACTTGGACCAAATTGAAAGTGTGCTCAAAAAGGCAGGCGTCCGAAGTATGAAGAATAAAAGAGCATGTATGAAAAGATTGATGGATGTAGACGAAGCAAGAGAGGTTTGCCAGGATCGTACGAAGTGTTGATCGATAGTCTCTGCCTACCCCAATGGGAATTAACGGCGTGAGTATATGTATGTATGTATATTTATTCATTTTTGATCATATTTAATCTCGGTGTGTCTAGTTCTTACGATCGTGTGCTAGTTTTGGTGCTATAGCCGTGTATATAGCTACATTGAAAGACGAACACATGATTCCAAGTAACTTCTCAATGGGAACTCGGCGATTAATCAATCGAAGTCCATTATTCTAGTCACATCGCGTGATACATCCACGTGGTGTGACGTCACGTGACACGCTATTGTCACTAATGGCGGTAATAGGGACGACTAAGTAACGATTGTAAGGTGCACTTTAATTATTACCCGAGGTACTTTGTTTGGCTGCAAAAGATAAAACTGTTTGCTGTTTTTACAGCTCGTTGTTTTTTTATTTGTTGGTTTTTTTTACCGCTGAAATGTTACTTTTAAGCTTTTATATTTTAAAATACTATATATTTATATTTATAAGACACGTAACGGGATCTCATAGCAGGTATTTAGTATTTCAAATCCCTGTTATTCATAATTGCTAAAAATGTATAACTTATATAAGTTTTACTTTGTTATGTGATTGTGTATTTGTACAAAACGGCGTACAATTCGACAATTTCACGTGATTAAGTATTAGCACCTTTGCCAACCCCTTCGAGGATATACGGCGTGAACGTTTTTTTTAGACAAGAATTGGAAATTCCTCGGCCACTTTTGTAAGGTAACTGGGGAAAAGATGGTAAAATAAAGGATTTCCAAAACTCACTCCCGAAAAGCCCAATCCCCTTAGTCGCCCCTACGACCTAGTCCTATTCTAATCTAAGCCGTCACAACACAGCGTACAGAATAATACAGATTCGGCAATAAATTGCTCCCAACATTCGGACAGACATCTGTGATGTTGATATTTGATTTTAACACCAGTAGACAAAATCTTATTAAAGTTTCAGAAAAACATGTTTTTTTAATTTATTATCAATGTTTCCTTATTTACTTTTGCAATATTCAATGCAATTATAAAAATATAGTTTTTATAACAATCATCATTATAAAAGGTCAACGTCGTAGTTTACCTGTAATTTGCATATTCAGTAGTGTCTAGATTACGACCTCTAATCTTAGACTTAGTAAACTCTAGATTAGTAATGGGGAATATAAAGATGATGCTAATTTGAAGATTGATTTTATGTCTATTGGAATTACTGCATTTTAATTTTAAGATTAATTTTAAGCTGTGTAGTATCGGCTTAGAATGTCACTACCCCTTTCTACCCACGGGTGTCGTAGAGGCGACTAAGGGTATGGGGCTTTAAATGTTGTTTTTGGGCGATGCGGTTGGAGACCCATCACCAACAACCTATACTTTACCATGTTTTCCCCGATTGTCTTCCAGAAATAGCTGAGGATATTTTAATTCCTTAGCTTTGCTACTAATTAGTACATAGATAGAGGATAAAAAGTCTTATATCTGCCGAACCTTCAGAAATATAAATCATTAAAATCTGTTCTATTTCTCGCCCAATGACCTTTGTCCAGCAATGGCCACCATGTTTTCTACAGCTAACAGCTTTCTATAAAAAGCTGTCTCGATCCATAATAGATGAGCTTATGCGTGGTACAGAAATATCGAGCTTTTATCATGACATTCATGACTTACCTACCATCACCCACACACTCTGGCCCTTCGTTCTATAACTAGATATTGAATGATTAATATCATTAAAATTGCTTTTTGAATTCTATATTAAGATGTGACGCAAAAGGAAATTAATTAGAATGTCATTACCCCTGGAAGTGAAGTCTTATACGCCCGATTTCTGAATTGAGTATTCAAGCTGAGAACAACTTAAGTATCGTTTTGTCTCATTCAGTTGTTAAGATTTCAATGCGACAGAACGATACTTAAGTTGTTTTCAGCTGGAATACTGAAGTAAATAAAGAATAAATAAAGGATAGAAAAAAATTTCGACACAGGCGGGATTCGAACCCGCAACCTTCGGGTATACGCCCCCGTGCTCTGCCAATTGAGCTACTGTGTCAATGGCTGCTAGCGCGAAATTCTTCTATCCTTTATTTCTTTTACACGTTTAAGTAGTGTTTGCGTTTCCTACCTCCGAATTTTCACTAATTTGGAAGGCCACTTGTCTACCTTTTCGGATAGAATGCAAATGTTGAAAACGCCTAACTATCACATAATTTAAATCTTATAATGAAGTCCTATCCTTTTTAGGGATTTATAGTCTTGAGTATATGTATGTTGCAAGATGTGGCTGAGATCCTATTATAAACGATAACTTAAATTCTAGTCTTTCTTATAATGTCTTCTCCCCTACCAACTGAGGAGTTTCTAGCTCTGAAGATTTGGCTACTTCTTTTTCGGATTGATGCATACATACATACTCACGGCTATAAATCCATAAAAGGGGTAGCCAGAACTAAGGAATTAAAAATTCCTCAGCCACTTTTGGAAAGTTTAGTGGGGAAATGATGGCAAAGTGAAGGTTGTTGGTGATGGGTCTCCAACCACATCGCCCAAAAATCCCTTAAAAGCCCCAATACCGTTAGTCGTCTCTTACGTACACCCACCGGAAGAAATGGGGTAGTGCTATTCTAAGCAGACACTACACGGCAATTTTTCGGATTTATGGACGTGAGTATATGTATGTATGTATGTATGTATTGGGCGATGTGGTCGGAGACCGATATCTTACAACCTTTATATAAAAAAACTTTCGTTTCTCCTTTTAGAGATTTATAACTGTGAATAAACATACATACGTATCTTGTATTTACATACACCCATTCTCTCTCACGTCATTCTAAATAGGGCTAAAACTATCGATTGCCATTATGCGATCAATATTTTCATTCATACCCCTTAATCTTTACGCTTATAAAATTTCAATACTATGAAGTATACGCCGTGTATCGCCAGAGGAGTGGCAGAGGTACTAATAAGTCTGCTAATTGCTTCATAACATTGTATCAACGCCAATCGTGAGAAAAAATACATACATACATATACTCACGCCGTTAATTCCCATTGGGGTAGGCAGAGACTATCGATCGCCACTTCGTACGATCCTGGCAAACCTCTCTTGCTTCGTCTACATCCATCAATCTTTTCATACATGCTCTTTTATTCTTCATACTTCGGACGCCTGCCTTTTTGAGCACACTTTCAATGAGAGAAAATATCGTGAGGAATTTTACCTGTCTGGGTTGTACTTAGTCATGTGACAGTGTACAGTACAAAGTGGTGAAAGATCTGACCACTATCACGCGAATATAACAAGTGAAACTTGAGAGTTGGGGAAAGTTAACCGTTAAGAATGAAACCGAACAAAGAATTGTATGACCGAAGGTTATTGTACTACTAAGGGCTGTCAGAAATATATTGTAACTTAATTATATTATGCTGTGTAGTGTCGTCTTAGAAAAGCACTACCCCATTTCTTCCGGTGGGTGTACGTAAGAGGCGACTAACGGTATTGGGGGCTTTTAAGGGATTTTTGGGCGATGCGGTTGGACACCCATCACCAACAACCTTTTATTTTACCATCTTTTCCCCACACAACTATCCAAAAGTGGCTGAGGAATTTCTAATTCCTTAGCTCTGGCTACCATTTCTAGGAATTTATAGCCGTGATCATATGTATGTTATATTTTATATTTAATGAAATAGAATAGCTGTGGTGCATTCATATGTTAAGATATTATAGACACATACATACTCACGGCCATAAATGCCAAATAGGGCAACGGGGACGCGCACTACATAGAAACGCTGACAGTGCAAGAAGAATCACATTCCACAGCAACACGAAACCAAGCAATATACGTCACACTCGTCATCAAGACTCGCCATACAATTCCTACATCGCGCAATCGAAGTTTCTAAAATGTTTACTATATATATACAAGTTCCAACTTAATACAGTCGGACCGCGGTCCCCAGGCATACCACCGCCTGGCGGAAGATCTTCCCTTTTCCTCCACAGGGGAAAAAGAAGGAGGAAGTTGATAGGGGACAAGATGGCAGAAATAAACTATCGTTGGTGATGGGTCTAGAACCGCATCGCCCAAACACCATTTAAAAAAGCCCGATACCCTTAGTCGCCTCTTACGACACCCGTGGGTAGAAAGGGGTAGTGACATTCTAAACGGCACTACGTGGCATAATAATAGTATAGTATTAACGGCCGATTTCTGAATTGAGTATTCC
>OY755199.1:7355937-7583972 GCA_963576735.1 Bedellia somnulentella
CATTTAAAATAATGTTTACTTTCCCCCACTTAACTTCCAAAAGTGGCTGAGGAATTTCTAATTTCTTAGCTCTGGCTACCCCTTTTAGGGATTTATAGCCGTGAGTATATGAATGTATGTATGTATGTAGCGAAATACACAGTATAATTGTTTTGTTTTATACCGACTTTGTGCTGTTTTCATAGAGAAAATCTGCAAAGTTTTATTATTGATGTTTTAGCTAAAATGTAACTCTGTAGTGTCGGCTTAGAAAAGAACTACCCTTTTTCTTCCTGTGATGCGGTTGAAGACCCTTCACCAAAAGCATATACTTTCCAATCTTTTCCCCACTCAACCCTTTATTCGCTATGAATGTCGGCTTGGAATAACAAAACCCCATTTCGTACCTTGGGTTTTCTAAGAAGGCGAATATCGGTATAAGAGCAAACATATCTACACCAGCAGGGCACGAGACGAGCACTCTTTTATCGACACGATAACGGTTAGAATAAGATGGCAGTATGCGATACTAAGTAAGTGCGTAAGAGATGGCTGCTTTATCCCACGCGATAACTATTTTAAACACCCCGCTCGTACGAGCCGGGCATGAAACAATCTAAGGTCTGCCGTACGGATGGATGGATTGCAAGACGCGAGCCTAGTTGCTTGCGTGCCATTGTCCCGGACCCTGGTACACTCCAGGTACTGCATATCCAAGATTTGGTTACTGGAGTTGTGGCATACTGTAATTTTCCATATCTACTCATGAAAATCACATGTGTTTTAACAAAATTCAACACGGAGGCGGCTCATCATTAATCGCGTCATAATTTAAAATGCTGTAGGCTGAGACCGATTTCACTAAAATATAATATTGGCAAGGCCAAGGGAAGGTATGTGTCAATATATTGATTTCTTCGAGATACCTTAAAATCATACATATACTCACGGCCATTAATCCCAAAAAAGAGTAGCTTCGGAGCTTAAGGGCTAGAAACTCCACAACCACATTCGGAAGTTGATGGGGATAAGTATCGTTGGTGATGGAAACGCATCGCTTAAAAACCTCTTAAAAGCCCCATACCTTTAGTCACCTCTTACGACACCCGTGGGTAAAAAGGAGTAGTGACATTCTAAGCCGGCACTACACGGCAAAGTGTAAAATCTGTTTCTCAACTACCTATTTGGAGATTTCCACATATAATTGGTGTTATATCTACCAAGTAATACATCTGGCAGGCAGAGCCTATTGATCGCCTCTTCGCACGATCCTGGCAAACCTCTCTAGCTTCGTTTACATCCATCAATCTTTTCATACATGCTCTTTTATTCTTCATACTTCGGACGCCAGCCTTTTTGAGCACACTCTCAATTTGGTCCAAGTGTGTTCTCCGTGGTCGTCCTCTACTAACATTACCATCCACACTAGCTCTATAGATCCCTTTTACCAATTTTCTATCATCCATCCTCTCTATGTGCCCAAACCATCTCAAAATTCCTTTTTCTATCTTTCTTACAATATCATCTTTCACACCACACTTTTCGCGAATAACACTATTTGTCACTCGGTCACATAATCTAACATTACAAATTTTTCTGAGGGACCTCATCTCTACTGCATTCACTCTGCTCTCATGCTTTTTCTGCCACACCCAACATTCGCTTCCATACATAAGCGTAGGGACAAGAACAGCATCATGCACAGCCATTCGGGCCTTTTCAGACACCGATTGACAGGTCATTAGGCTATTCATTGCTCCATTTACCGCATTACCCTTTTTCACTCTTCTTTCAATATCTTCATCACATTTTCCATCCCTTGTAAACAAGCTTCCCAGATATACAAACTCCTTCACCTGTTCCACATCCTTACCATCAATCGCAATCACGCATTCTGTCACATCTTCCTGTCTCTCAAAAACCATCGTTTTGGTCTTATTAATAGTCTCTGCCTACCCCAATGGGAACTAATGGCGTGAGTATATGTATGTATGTATGCAATACATCTGGATAAAATTGTTATTCTAATCCTAAGTTCTGCAGCAAGAATAAATGAATACTTATTATTTGCGCATCAAGTAAAGTAAAGACTAAATATTTATCAAAGTTTACAAAATTTTATGTCATTTTCTTCAAAAACTTCTGCTTTTATTGTATTCGAGTGGTATTGGGCAGACCAAAGGACTGTTCTTACAAGTAAATTGTCACATGACTTATAAAATAATCGGTAATATTCTGTGTCTTATTGGCTCCTAATTTTTTTTTTACAATCTCTTCCCTCTAAACTTTAAATACTCACTTTGTTTTGCCCATTATTAAAACCGGGATTATATTGGATTTCTTTCATCATTAATCCTCTACGAATCATTCAGGACTATAATGATTTATACGAGGGGCATGCCAAGAGAAGTTAGATACTCTTTTCTCATTTGAGAACTGGTTTTCAGACTGGTTTTTTATTGATATATTTGAATATAGGACACACTTTTATTTATTTTATATTTGAATGAACATAATTTGTCCGAGAACCTGGCGGGAATTCACTTGCAAGAATGAAGCTCAGTGGACGTGATTTTCGAGCTCTGATTTATTATGACTTCAAAAAAGCCTCAAGAATGTTTTGAACTTTTGGCTTCTTTTTTTGGTGAGTCTGCTTGTTCCTGAGCAACAGTATTCAATTGGTTTGCTGAATTTAAAAGAGGACGGGTATCTCTCGAAGATGAAGCGAAGACAGGACGGCCACCAACCGCGGTCGCGCAAGAAAACGTTTGTGCACTCGAAAAACTTATTCTCGAAAACCGACGAATTACATGTGTAGAGCTAGAGCGAGAACTAGGAATTGGATTAGCAGCAACGCAAACCATAATTCACGAACACCTTTCTCTCAGTAAACGTTGTTCGAGATGGGTGCCGCACAAACTTACCGATAAGCAGAAAGACCGTAGGGTGGATTGGTGCCTATTCATGATAGATTGAAATTCAACGGAGGCGAGAAAAAAAAACGTATATGATATACTGACTGGTGACGAAACAATTCTATATAACTATGATTCCAAATAAAGCGACAGTCGACTGTATGGTGCTTTGAAGACGAGCCAACTCCAACGAAATGTCGCCGTGCATGAAGCCCACAGAAACAAATGGTCGCCTCATTTTTCTGTAAAACGGGTCATATTGCTACTGTTGTGCTAGAGAATGAAACAACGATGAACTCTGAATAGTATGTAACAGTTTTCGCTCCAACAGTAGCGACTAAAGTCAGGAATCCGGCACCTTCTCTGGCACCACGACAATGCGGAGCCGCACACTTCAGCCAGAACACTAGACTTTTTCATGCATACATACTCACGCCATTAGTTCCCATTGGGGTAGGTAGAGACTATTGATCGCCACTTCGCACGATCCTGACAAACCTCTTTAGCTTCGTTTACATCCATTAATCTTTTCATACATGCTCTTTTATTCTTCATACTTCGGATGTCAGCCTTTTTGAGCACACTCTCAATTTGATCCAAGTGTGAACACACTTAGTACATTTACTATTTGATCCAAATGTGTCCACCGTGGTCGTCCTCTACTAACATTATCATCCACACTAGCTCTATAGATCCCTTTTACCAATTTTCTATCATCCATCCTCTCTATGTGCTCAAACCATCTCAACATTCCTTTTTCTTTTTAAACTCGAAAAATGTGTCAATTTTCCCTCACCCGCCATATTCCCCTGACCTAGCGCCTTGTGTTTTTTCTTGTTTCCAAAAATCAAAGAAAAACTAAAGGGGAAGAGTAATTTAAATCTTTTTGTTCATGAAAACCTCATGTGGGGATTATTACTAATTAATAATGAATAAATAAAGGAAAGAAAAATTTCGACACAGGCGGGATCCTGTCCTCCTGTGTGTCGATCCGCCTGTGTCGAAATTTTTCTTTCCTTTATTTATTCATTATTAATTAGTAAAGGAGAAGAGGTTTGAAAACAAAGAAGATGCGCTGGTTGCCTATAATTTTGATATTTCTGAGGTATCTAAAGAAGAGTGGTCACAGGTATTTTTGTTTGCCGACGACTTAAAATTACAGTGATTGTGAAAAGTTGCAAAGTGACATAGACCGGGTGATAGATTGGAGTAAATCTAACAAACTGGATTTTAATCAGTCCAAGTGTCAGGTAATATCTTTTAGTAGGGCGCGTGCACCATTAATATACAACTACACTATGGAAAGTGACCTCCATAAAGCGGGTTAATGAAATAAGGGACTTAGGGGTCAAACTGACAACTCAACTTCATTTTAGGGAGACATATGTAAAAGAGCATACCGGAACTTGGGGTTTTTAATACGAACTGTTCGAGGATTTGCCAACATTGGAGCTATAACATCTTTATATAATGCACTAGTAAGAAGCCAATTGGAAAGCAACGCGATAATATGGGATCCAAGCGAAGATAAATTTATTCTTATGTGAACGTATACAGAATAAGTTTGCAAGATACTTATACTTCAGACTGTATGGTGTTTATCCATTTTATCCACTTAAGTATTCAACTTTATTTGTGCTGGGTATGGTTGGATAATATCCATATATATTATACCATATATATATATATATGTATATTATACCCAATTGAAGGTGAGAAGAACACTTTCACTTCTTATATCCATACTATCCATACTAATATTATAAATGGGAAAGTGAGTTTGTTTGTTTGTTTATTTGTGACGCTTTCACGCCGCAACTACTGAACCGATTGCTTTGAAATTTTGCAGACATCTAGGTAGAAGTCCAAATTAAATAATAGAGTACTTTTATCCCGGAAAAATGATATTCCCGAGGGATAACAAAAATATTGTTTACTTGCGCTGTGTGCTGTTTAAAACAAGGTAATATTTAGTTCTCGAGGTATGCAAGAGATGGCGCTGGGTATTTTTTAAAACGTGGTACAGATCCACAATCTTTTCTTGGCCGGTAAGGGCTGTCGCTGTCATCGATATTAGTATTGCCAGTAAATAAAAAATAACCATTATAAGGGAAATAACTTTACATCATACGGGCTAATTTATTTATGCATTGAAATGTCTTAATAAAACAATTTATATAATATTCATTTAATTAATAACTAGTTGCTGTGTAGTGTCGGCTTAAAATAGCACTACCCCATTTCTGCCGGTGGGTTTACGTAAGAGGCGACTAACGGTATTGGGGCTTTTAAGAGGTTTTTGGGCGATGCGGTTGGAGACCCATCACCAATAACCTTTATTTTACCATCTTTACCCCACTCAACTTTCCAAACAACGACGTGATAGCTCAGTGGGTAGAACACCAGTTGATGTGCAAGCGACTAGTGTTCAAATCCCGGGTCGGGCCTACACCAATTTGTCTTTTCTAAGGACATATGTGTGGTTAATTTATCACGGTTGTTAACGGTGACGGAAAACATCGTGAGGAAAGCTGAGTTTTACTTAGTCATGCGACAGTGTATTCGTACAAAAATGGCGATAGGCCTGCCCCCTATCACGTGAGTACACTGTCCATGCCAAACGTGGGTACTCTGAACACCAGCTGACAATGTCACGTGATGTTGTCACCCTTCGGGGATTTTCGGCCTGAACGTTTATGTTATGTTAACTTTCCAAAAGTGGCTGAGGAGTTTCTAACTCCTTAGCTCTGGCTACCCCTTCTATGGATTTACAGCCGTAAGTATATGTATGTACCATGAAGCTACTAACTAAACAGGAGAGAGTACTCACAAAAATATGGTAAACAAAAATGCAATTTATTACCATGCAATAAAGTTAATTATCTTTTAAAGACTGTCAAGGAGAGAAACGTCCTAGAACGAGAGCCGTGTGAGAGAGAAGTGTGTCCCGCTCGCACGGTTGCCAGTCGAGATTAAGTTCAAAGAAAAACAAATTAAACTTATTTATAGGGAGTATTTTATAAAAAGCAGGTTATAAACTGTTCCTTTTTTGTATTTTATTTTAATTATTATTGTCGCCTATCGATTTGGAGATAAATAATTGGTTAAGTTTGGCAAAAGGGATATTAATATTTGTCACGGGTATCCCCATCGAAACAAGATAAATGTGGTGTCCACAATTTATCATCTGTTTGAGTGTTTTGGAGCTTTTATCATTTAATAGTGATAAATATGGGTTCATGTTATGGAACAATAAATAAAATAACCTGTATCATCTCGAACTTTACCACATGAATGCATTAAACGATTTGAATTTGGTTTTGCTCAAAAAGTGGCTGAGGAAATTTTAATTCTCAAGCACTGGCTACCCATTCTTTTATAATCTATTAATTAAGAATAAATATGTATAAAAAACACGTTGATTTACCAAAAACAATGTATATATGTAGATATAAGTGTTTTTATAATATATTTTTTTTATAATGTATGTATGTAAATATAACTAATAAATAAAGGAAAGAAAAATTTCGACACAGGTGGGGATCGAACCCGCGACCTCGGGTATACGCCCCCGTCGCTCTGCCAATTGAGCTACCGTGTCAAAGGCTGCGAGTGCATCAGGTCCCCACATGAGGTTTTCATGAACAAAAACATTCAAAATATATAAATATAAGTGTTTTTGTATCCTTTAGAGGAACTCTTATTAAAACACCAACAGATGGTCACCCTACTTAAAACGAGACACAGTTAGCTAGTTAGCCATCCTTTTTCAGGACACTTTAGGTCGCCAGCCCGCGTTCCTGTTTAAATAATACTTCCATGGTATGTACATACATACATACATACATATACTCACGCCGTTAATTCCCATTGGGGTAGGCAGAGACTATTGATCGCCACTTTGTACGATCTTGGCAAACCTCTCTTGCTTCGTCTACATCCATCAATCTTTTCATACATGCTCTTTTATTCTTCATACTTCGGACGCCTGCCTTTTTGAGCACACTTTCAATTTGGTATGTATGTATGTAATAACTATTATTGTAAGTAAGCAAGTTCGTTTTAATGTAAGCTAATTATATTTATTTATTTTTGCCCTTGTCTGGTATGTCTACCCGCATGACTGTGTTGCTTATCTTACTCTTTTAGCGATAACACTGCCAATGGTTCTTCTCTGCAAACTCATTATTTTATACTCAAGGATTTGTTACTTGTGACACTCAGAGTTAATAAGTGGGAAACTACATAAAGTCATTTTTTTAATCCTGTAGATTAGAGGCTTACCTTGTCGTGTACTGTCTTTTACATTTTATATTCACACATAGATCCCCCAAAAAGGTGGCACAGAAAAAATAATTCTAAACATCAGATATCGTTTGGGTCATTCATTTTGCTGGGTCAGTGAATTTATGGGCACTTTTTTATTGTTGTTAACAACCTTGTTATATATAACACAACATAAACGTTTACGCCGAATACCCCCGAAGGGGTTTGGCAGAGGTACTAATACTTCTGAACATCACGTGACTTTGTCACCTGGTGTTCAGAGTACCCACGCTTTGCATGAACAGTATACTCACGTGATAGGGGGCAGGCCTATCGCCGTTTTCCACGAATACACTGTCACACGACTAAGTACAACTCAGCCATGTGGGTTATCTCACGATTTTTCCCTCACCGTTAACAACCGTGATAAATTAACCACACATATGACTTTAGAAAAGACAAATTGGTGTAGGCCCGATTCGGGATTTGAACACTAGTCGCTTGCACGTTAACCGTTGTTCTACCCATTAAGCTATCACGTCGTATTTGCCTTGTATTTTTATATGTCAGACAGTTATTACTTAAGAAATGACACATTGGTACATCCCCGCATTAGGATTAGAACCCACGCATCAGTGTATACGAAGTGAAATCTTATTCAGGAGCATTTCCCCACTTCCCGCAACCCGCACCGCATGACTATCGATGCGCGCACAACTTTTCGGACGGTGTTAGCCTACTTAGATAAAATTTAACAATATAAATAATAATTTTCATGAATTTTTATATTGAATACTGGAAATAAAAGCGTTTATCAATAAGCAAACATACATCATAAAAATAATTGTTTTTGAAAAAAAGTTTCCACTACAAAAAAATATTAATGAAAGTGATAATTTATTATATACGTAGGTCACCCTATAATTTTTATTTAGTTAAGAACTAACTGACAATGACAGGCCGAAATTTCAAAATGGCGACAGTAGTACCAGAGTCGCCGCCGGCCAAGTTATGATTGTGGATCTGTAACGATGTATTTTTAAGATATTTAATAAGTGGAATGATATCTAACGCTTTAGCCAGGGGCCGAAAACTTCTCGACATCCTCACTTTATGGATTTTAGCAGCGCAACCTTCAACCTTTCAGCTGAAACCTTATAAAAAAGCACGGCATTGTTTGCATGTTCACCAATAGATGGCGCTGTCTGAACTTTCTACATCGCGGTATAATTCCTTCTTTATTAGAGTATATAAACCCAAAATCTGTAAAGTCTAATAAACAATAAACATGAAGTCTCGACATATTTTATGATTTGTCGATATTATTGAAATACAATTTTATTAAAAATAACAACGAAATATCACAGTGACTTTGTCACCTCGGTTACCATATACTAATGATATGACAGTCACGCTTAGCTACTCAATACTAATATAGTGACTGTCACTGTTGTCACTGTATAGTGATTTCAGTGACTTTGTAACGTTAATATCAAGTCACGAAAATATCTCAGGACAATATTAAATAATAGATTCAAAATAACCTTCACTTCACACTTTTTCAGGCTTAGGACTGTCGCAATAATTTTAAGTAAGTACGGCGTGTTTATTATGTTGAATCAACTTTTTACAATGATTTTGTTCCAAATCTATTTTCATTTTTTCGTAGTAGTCTGAATAATTGTTAGGTTAGTTTAGTGCACTTTGTTCGTCGTATAAATTTTTATAGTTTAGTTTGGGATATTTAGCAATATTAGCACCGAAAAATGAAACGGTCACTAAAATAAATGAAAATATTTTGATTGTTGAAGTTATGGGAGAAAATACTGAAATACGGATCCACCACTAACCATCCCCATATTCCCAATATAATAATATCACCAACTCAGCAATTGTTAACCAACGGTCAGTGGCGGCAGCACCGGGACGCCCGCCGCCGACGAATTGCCAAACTTCTATTCGTATTTGTACTCACTAAGATATTCTCATTTTGAACATAGAAACTTGGTACAAAATGGTTTGGTTCATGAATCTTATGAAAAATTAAAAAGGATTTATGAAACTCAACCCCTAAGAGGTTTATATAGTAAATGAAAGTTAATCTAGCACTGACCTCCATTATACTATATAAGTACGCTGGACTAATTATAGGCCGGGTGACAGTGAGGCGATTTGATTTTCGCCATTTTGGCGCTTACGGCAGCAGTGAAGGAACAAGGAACTAATAAAAGAGATAGGACAGTAAGATAAAATATATCGATAAAATGTTTCTGCTTAAAGGAAAGGCTAAGTTTTATCGAAACGAAACTTTACAGCACTATTGATTTATAATTGTTTCTAAAAACCATAAATATATTATGCTTTATGGTAAAAAAACACTGGCCATTTTGCAGTTTACGTCGTATTTAGTTCCTCGTTCCTTCATTGGGGGCGCTTCAAATTGGCACAGTAAAAAGCTGTCATTTTGATACGTATCGTTAGTCCAGCGTAATTATATATTATAATGGATGGAGGTCAGTGTAATCTAGAGATTTTTGACATTTTTGTATCTAGGAACATAAAACTTGGTGCGATTGAATTTATGCAATTCATCTATCAATCATTCATGAGTATGTACTAACGGCCATAAATTCCATAATTGGGTAGTCATTGCTTCAGAGAAAGTAATTCTTCATCCACTTTTGGAAATAGACTAGGGAAAAGGTAGTTAAATAAAGGTAATTAGTGATGGGTCACCAACTGCATCGCCCAACAATCACTTGAAAACCCTCAATGTCCTTTATATCCTTACAACGCCCGCGGGCATATAAATATAAAAACAGAAGTTGAGATAGTGTTTCGGTATTTTGAATGTAAACCGGATGCAAAAAATGAAGTCTACGCGGACGAAGTCGCGGGCAAAAAGCTAGTATTTATATAAAATACTAACTGGCCAAATTGATAACCCGGATATCCTTTCTATCATTGGTCTAAATGTGCCGGACAAATACGCGGAACGTCGTCGTCGCCCGTCTCTATTGGTGCCGCTTTGCGGTCGAACCATAGAGTAAAGTAATACACTGGATATAGAGAGCCAACTTGCTGGATTTTAATGTCACCTAGTTTATAATGCAAACTTATCGCCATCTCGAGGCATTCCACCCGAACTTCTGCTACAATTTAATCACCTATATATATATCTATAAGTATATTGCGCCTTAACTTCGATGTACTGTCTGTATATGGCTAAGAATATATAACATGAAAAAAAAAACAAAACATGTCGAAGAAGTAGACACATTTCTCTACCGTTTTTCGTAATTTTCCTTATAAAAATTTTTTTTTTTTGTTTACCGGAGGGGAAATCCTCATGGATCCCCGTCGCTCTCTCGAGCTTTTACCGACCGGACTTTTACCGACTAAAACCCCTCCGGCTCGGTGCTGCTGGCCCAGAGGCGTCACCTTGATGTGTTGTAGAGGTGTGTAGTTCGCGAATGAATGCTTCTTTTGAATGCCTTCAGTTGAAAATGCAAACCATTCCTTCCTTCACTCTCTTATTTATTTATTTATTTGGCACACAAACAGTATTATGACATAGCATTGGTATACAAAATTTAAAAAATAATACAAATTCGGACATAATACCAAAAAACTGTGTACACAGCATGATATTAAATAATCAGTTGAGATGACAACTTAAAAAATATATTAGTATAGTTTTTTTTTTTATTTTATTTTTTTTTGTTATTATTATTCATTAATTTACTAACATTAATTTAACTTACAAATAAAATGAAGACTATTTACAAAGGGAAAGGGAAAGGGGCTAGATTTTAACATTAACATTAGTCCACCTTATTCCTTCACTTAATACTTCACTATGCCGTCAGGCGAAAAAAATCTTCGGTCATCGTCTTAAGGACTATATTTGTTTGATGGCAAATCTAATACTGACACCTTATTAGTTCACCTCACTTATGCATTGCTGTGCTCTCGCAGGGGAAAATAACTCTCCACACATGGTGTTAAGACCTATATTTGTTTGCTGCTAAATCATTATCCGTTTACACAAATACAAAAACATAAATATGAGGTTCGAGACCCGTCAATGAGTTATTTTTAATGTTTATTTTCTAATAGTGAAAATATTAGTAATGTTTTGGTTGTCAGTCCTAAGCCTGGAAAGTTTGGAGGACAATCGAGATATTTATTCTTACTGATACTTCATGATAAATTACTATATTTCTGCAAAATTAAATACAAGTAATACAACATATGGTACTCATTAATTAAACATTATCAAAAGCATCATTTTTAGGGTTCCGTAGCCAAATGGCAAAAACGGGACCCTTATAGATTCGTCATGTCTGTCTGTCCGTCCGTCCGTCCGTATGTCACAGCCAGTTTATTCCGAAACTATAAGAACTACATTATTGGAAATTGGTGCGCAGATGTATTCTGTAAACCGCATTAAGATTTTAAAATAAAATCTGAAAAAAAAACCAAAATTTTTAGGGTTCCCCATACATAGAACTGAAACTCAAAATTTTTTTTTTCATCAAACCTATACGTGTGGGGTATTTATCAAAAGGTATTTGAAAATGATGTTGAGGTTTCTTATATCATTTTTTTCATAACTGAATAGTTTGCGCGAGAGACTTTATCAAAGTGCTAAAATGTGTGTCCCCCCCCCCGTAACTTCTAAAATATGGGCATGATAATACTGAAAAAAATATATGATGTGTATTACTATACAAACTACTAACGAAAATTGGTTTGAATGAGATCTAGCCCGTAGTTCTATTTTTAAACGTCATAAATCAAATTACTTACCTAATTTGGCTCCCATGATTTTCACACAAACGGGATTTTCTATATATATGATAGTACGGAACCCTTAGTGCGCGATCCGACTCGCACTTGGCCGGTTTTTTTTCATTCGCGAACTAGCGAATGTTATAAGAAAGATACGAGAACGCAAGAACCGCAAGTTATTCATCTTTCCAACTCAATCTCTTCATTTAGTCCAATTGGCCTAGACCTCGCTTTTTTAACATACCCTTTTTATATTATAAATCGATAAAGGACATCAAACTTAACAACTTTGCCCATGGAATGCCTATCTAAAATATTGTAATTTTCAAAATATAATAATAATTAAAAATTGTCGTACCTAGTTCAAACTGAGAATGTATACAATGAGATTCCTTGCTTCAGTGAAAATAAAAAATAAAAAAAACACATTTGATCTATGGTGTAAACAAAAACATAACCTCTTTCGGTATTTTCCAGTTCAATCGCTCGCTTACCGGTTTATTTTCATGATATTATTTTTCAACGACGATCAATACAACTGGAAAATACAGAAAGAAGTTATATTTTTGTTTACAGAGCGAAAAGCATATATCAAATGTTTTTTTTTTATTTTTTATTTTCACTGAAGCAAGGAATCTCATT
Organism: Bedellia somnulentella; assembly: GCA_963576735.1. NCBI lineage: Eukaryota > Metazoa > Arthropoda > Insecta > Lepidoptera > Bedelliidae > Bedellia > Bedellia somnulentella. Next base: position 7,368,534 of record OY755199.1, read on the forward strand.
GTATACATTCTCAGTTTGAACTAGGTACGACAATTTTTAATTATTATTATATTTTGAAAATTACAATATTTTAGATAGGCATTCCATGGGCAAAGTTGTTTAGTTTGATGTCCTTTATCGATTTATAATATAAAAAGGGTATGTTAAAAAAGCGAGGTCTAGGCCAATTCGTTCTGTAGTTCATTTAGTCCAACGGCTCTGAAGGAGTCTAATGAGCCGCTGAACGAAGTGGACTACTGGACTACATTCGCGAAGTAGTTCTTTGAAGTGAAGGAACTAAATGAACTAAGTTCTTTTCACTGAAGCGTTATGCGCATGTCTAATGTGTTGTGCCGGGCGGGCCGCCCTGGCGGTGAAAAGGAGTGTACCTAAGCTAAGTCGGATAGGATAAAATATTTCGTAAAATTTTAGGTTTATATACTCTAATAAAGAAGAAATCATACCGCGATGTAGGAATTACCAACAGTGCCATCTATTGATGAATATGCAAATTACGGCGCGCTTTTTTAATAAGTTCAGGTGGAACTGCAATAGAGGCGCTGTTAAAAATCACAAAGTGAGGAAGTATGGAAGTTTCCAGCCCCTGGGTCGAACTAATTTGCTGAGCAGTGCGCCGCTCGCTCGCGCGCTCATCATCTTGAATATGCTGGCTACTGATATCGATATTTTTAATTGTAGGTTGAGTGAGTTCACAGAAAGATCGTTAAAATTCGTATGTTACAATAAGTAGTACAATTTTTTTCTCATTTTGTAAGTAAACATCGCATTAGGCTATTGTCTGTAATGGTGTTTGTAAAATATGATGATGAATAAATAAATAAATAAATTTTCCAACTGGTTCTGACGTATGGAAAAGTGAATACGTGCTCAGGGTGAATACTTTGAAAACATTACGAGTATCGCGTAATAAAGAATAAATTTTATAATATTTGAATATCTAGTTTGGGTTGTCTGGAAGAGATCGCTCTTAGTGATAAGACTGCCAGTTGTACTTTGGCTTTTGTACCGATGTTTTTTTTGTGATTGTTGTTTTTTTTGGGATGGGATTATTATTATTATTATTTTGTACATACATCACATGTGCCCCTCCTCTGCCAGGATGAATGAGCTATAGTCTCACAGAGCTAGATGCAGTGGTAACTACTAGCGTAAGTATTTATCTGCTTTTTTTCAAGTTATCAAAATGGCATCGGTTGTTCGCATTGTGCTTGTATAAGGAAGTAGAATCAATGAAATGAAAATGTCAACACATGATTATCTATTAATCATAGTAAAGCGGGTTGTGCCCTCTACAATCAAATACTGGGTCCATATTGGCTCACATAAAATTCTAAATCATATATAAATGCCCTACCGCAAACGTCCACGTCGTGCACCCTGGTAATACCGAGCCATTAACAGGACCGCTTAATACCAACAAACCCTGTGGCGAAAGTAGCTAATTGCGGAGGGATTTCCCCACCCGTCCCTAATCCCCCATTCCATATTTAATTGCAAGTACGCATTTATTTAGGTTCAATCTATAATCCCGTATCTACATATGTAAAATAGTCTATTTCAGTAAACTACAGCCTTATATATATATAATCACCAGCATCTCATTCCTTTTTCTATACACATATATATATATAGATAAATTTATATATAATAAATCTACACGAGTTAGACTATCTCTAAAAAGTCAAAATTTTCCAACATGGCGCAACAGAAAAAAGAAGTACTACCCCAGGAGGGTACGGCCTGCATCAGCGGTCGAGAACCCCTCGTATTCTGGGGGGGGCAAAGTTACGCCGAATGTGGGAGAGAAGGTGAGGTCACCGACGAAAATTCCGGGACCATTTGCGGGACCCTGCAGCAGCTGGGAGACCGTGACTCTCAGAGAGTCAAAAAAATCGATGCCTCGAAGTCGCCAAGCGCACGAGGCACAAGGACCCATATCCGAGTCTGGCTCCAAGAAGAGTAGGAGAGCGAGCCGACCACACCGAACTGGCGCCTACAGACGCCGACAAATGAAAAAAGCGGTGGACCTCCAGAAGTCGCAACCGGATCGGACCACGGAGACGGGTGCCCATGGTGCCCATATCCGGACTCCGGTCTTGGAAGCGAGTGATGCTGCCGCCACTTCCGGTGCGGGACGGGGAGAACCCGCGCGGCAGGGCCCCCAACCCAGGTCGCCTCCACGTGCTGGTCCGCCAGTGCGAGGTGCGCGGCCGGGACGGGGAGCCTACCGTGGACGTCCTGCACCGGACAGGGGTGGTAGACGTCCCACTGAAGGAGCGCGTGGAAATCGGGACAATTTCTCTGGACCGAATCCACAGCCGTCCACCAGTACTTCAAAGGCCCCTGAGCCCCAGAAAAGAGACCGACCAGATGACTCTAGGTCGCCGGCTCAACTGGAGGCAAAGAGGCCAAAAAAAGGGGAAAAAAAATCATATGCGGAGGCCACAGTCGATCGGGCCCATCTTGATGTGGCAATAGTCACAGCAACGAATCGGGATCTGACCCTGGAGGAAGCCGCATACCTTAAAGACCAGGTGAACGAGAACCTCTACGCTGAGGCGGACTTGGAGAAAAGGCTAGGGCCTGCTTTCCAAGCCTGTCCCAGGCTTGTTGAGGGAGCTCTCCGTTTCTGGTGCGAAAGTGAACGGACAGTGAACTGGGTTCAGGAACTGGCTGATTGCACACTGTTACCCTCGGGTGACAAGGTGCAGATGGTGCTGCAGTCAGACATTCCCACGCGAACGCGGATAGCCCTATTCCTGCCAAACTACACCGGACCTCTGAAGAGACTGCACTCTCTTCTGAGGTATCAAAATGGAATGTGGTACGACCTCGACTTGTGGTCCTTATATAAGGCCACGAGGGTTTGGGGGGACAATCCTGGTGTGTTCCTCACATTAGGGCTACCACGTGACCAGGTTGAAAAACTCCTGGCGCGAGATCGCAGCGTGGCGTTCGGTTACGGTCGGGTGCACGCCAAGTTTATCCTTGCAAAAGGAAAACTTGGAGACATGCCGGCCAAACACCACGAGGCGACTCCGTCAACATCCACGAGTGACCAGCCGGATGCTCCCTTGGCTCCTGACCAACCAGGGCCCTCCACACACCAACCAGTGGAGGAGGAGGTCGAACCGCTCCAGAGAGCAATGGACGAGCTGTGCCGGTTGATGAACGACAACCCTTCCCCAGTGCCGTGGCTTGACTCTATGATGACATCGTCATCACCAGCTGAGTCACACGCACCAACCCAAAAGGAAGAGGAGGAGGACATCGGACACGATGCTCCCCAATAACATTCAAATCCTCCAAGCAAATCTCCAACATAGTCACGCGGCGACGGCTACCCTACGCACAGTGTTGGAGAAAACCCCAAACATCATCGCCCTGATTCAGGAGCCGTGGATCAGAGGAAACCGTATTTGTGGTCTCAATAATACCGGAGGTAAGTTGTTTTATGATACCACATCCCAAACACCAAGAGCCTGCATACTCATTCCTAATCATATGCAGGGTTTGTCCCTTATGCAATTCTGTTCTAGGGACCTGATCGCTGTCAAGATCCAGACAGCTGATTCGGGCCTACCAGAGATGGTGCTGGCCTCCTGCTATATGCCCGGCGATGCTGAGGACTGCCCACCAAAGGAGCTAGCTGAACTTGTGCGGTACTGCGAGACGCTCCGAATAGAGATCGTCATTGGGGCTGACGCGAACGCACATCACCCGCTCTGGGGGTGTCAGAAATCAAATTCCAGAGGAGAGGTACTATCAACATACTTATTCTCCACTAACCTAAATGTAGCTAACGTAGGATCTGAACCAACATGGGTCACATCCCGAGGGCAAACAATAGTAGATATAACCTTAGTTAGTAGAGGAGCTTCTCATCTTGTAACGAATTGGCATGTGTCTCAAGATGTAAGTTGCTCCGACCATAGGCGAATCTGTTTCGATCTATCTAACCAATTTCCCGAACAGCCATCCAAACGTAACCCACGGACAACGAATGTCCTGAAATATCGTACATTACTGAGAGACGAGTTAACCTCCGCAACCGCGCCAAATCTAGATAGTACAGTAGCGATTGAAGACAATGTCAAATTTCTCACTGATGCTATCACCAAATCTTACGAGGCGTCCTGCCCCCTTAGGAAACCCACAACTCCAGGAAAAGAGTCTAGTAGATGGTGGGATGGGGAACTCGAATCTATGCGCGGTGAACTCCGTAATCTCTTTAACAAAGCCAAAAACTCCAGAATACCAGATGACTGGGAGGAATACAAATTATTCCTAAGAAAATACAAAAAACTTACTAGATCACGCAGAAGGAAAGCTTGGCGGAAATACTGCGAATCAATAGAATCAAACAATAAGGCGGCGAGAATCAGGAAACTCCTGGCTTCAGATAATAATCTCACCGTAGGGCCGTTAAAAAAACCAGATGAAACATACACTACCACACATACAGAAACACACAAATTGCTACTGGAATGCCACTTCCCAGACTGCCGTCACACTGATGAAGTGTACTGGCCAGAGGAACCAATCAGCAACCCCACGAACATAGATGTATCCCAAGCTGAAAAAATAGTCACACAAGATAGAGTTGAATGGGCAATCAAAACCTTCAACCCCTTCAAATCGCCGGGACTTGACGGCATAATTCCGGCACTACTACAGTGGGCCAGAGATATCATCACCCCGTGGTTGGTGAAACTTTACCAATCGTGCATTGCGCACAGATATACCCCCCTACCATGGCGGGAGGTTAAAGTGACCTTCATTCCCAAACCTGGAAAATCTGACTATACAGACCCCAAATCCTTTAGACCCATTAGCCTAACTTCTTTTCTCTTAAAAACACTAGAGAGACTCTGTGACAGGTTCATTAGAGAGGAGATATTAACAAAAAAGCCCCTACATACTCAACAGCATGCCTACACGAAGGACAAATCAACCGAAACAGCTCTCCACAGAGTTGTTTCCAAAATTGAATGTGCTCTCAGCACTAAGTTGTCCTCATTATGCACCTTCATAGACATTGAAGGTGCCTTCGATAAAACTAATATCCCAAGTATCAATAGAGCCCTGGAAAAATTCCATGTTAATCCCACACTGCGGGGCTGGATAGTAAACATGTTGAAACTCAGAGCGGTACAAATAACTGTTAATGACACCAACAGAGCGGTGGTGACAAGGGGTTGTCCTCAAGGAGGTGTTTTATCCCCACTGCTCTGGAACATGGTGGTCGACTCACTCATAAAAAGACTAAACATGCAAGGCTACCTAACTATTGGCTATGCAGACGATCTCACGATTCTCATAAACGGAAACCATGCGAACACCCTCTGCAATCAAATGGGTCACGCTTTGAGGGTGGTTGAAAAATGGTGTAAAGATTTTGACCTACACGTCAATCCTAAGAAGACTGAACTAATTCTCTTTACTCGCAAACGGAAACTACCGCCGTTTGACCCTCCTAAGTTGTTTGGCACGCAACTTACTTTATCCAAAACAGTAAAATATCTAGGAATCACCCTAGATGATAAACTTAACTGGAAACCACACTTAGAAAAGGTAATAAAAAAAGCCAGCGCAACCCTTTGGCAATGTAAAAGAATCTTGGGTAAGAACTGGGGACTCAAACCGAGAATCACACACTGGCTTTATACCACTGTCATCAGACCGGTGATAACCTACGGAGCTCTGATCTGGTGGCCAAGAACGAAACTTGTTACAGCCCAACATGAATTAGACAAGATGCAACGACAGGCTTGTCTAGCAATAACGGGCTGCATGTGCACTACGCCTACAGCCGCACTACAAGCCTTACTAAATCTCCCCCCACTGTATTTATACATACAGCAAGAAGCAGCCATCTCTGCTGTAAGGCTACAAAGAGCAGGACACCTAAGTAACGACTCCAGAATCCTACATACTGAAATACTCACAGAAGCGTTGAAAGACCAGCCCCTACTGGCCGCTCCGTGTGATAGGATCACCAAAACTATTAGATCCAAACATAACTATCGGGTTATACTTGACGAAGAAAAGTCAGACTTCTCTGGCCCTAAGGAGTTACGTGTGTATACTGATGGGTCTAAGACCAATCAAGGCACGGGGGCTGGCACACACTCCCTAGATCTAAATATAAGAATATCAAAAAGCCTGGGCCAATATAATACTGTTTTCCAGGCCGAATGTCTTGGAATCATCCAAGCTGCCCAGGCCATAAAAGCAAGAAAAATCTCAGAAATGACCATAAAAATTATATCGGACAGCACTTCTGTCCTGCAAGCCCTCAATCGAAGCGAATACACTTCAGGTCTAGTCCTGGAATGTCACCAAGCCTTAGAAGAAGTGGCGCAGAACAACAATATTATCCTGCAATGGATAAAAGGCCATAGTGGGTCCTTAGGCAATGATGCGGCTGATGAGCTGGCTAGAGGGGGATCGGCTATGTCTCTGTACGGACCCGAACCCATAATACCTCTTCCATTCAATCAGCTGCGCACGTGGCTGAGGGAACGCACACAAACCCTAGCAAACGCGTGTTGGCAAGGCACGCCTGGCTGCAGACAGTCTAAAGAGGCAATGCCAACTCTTAGGAAAAATCTGACCAGATATGCCTTACGCCTTAGCAGACCAAATCTACGAACTCTAGTGGGTGTTATCACAGGGCACTATGCCCTAAACAAACACTTCCACACTCTAGGCATCACCGACAGCCCTCTGTGCCGTGCGTGCATGGAGGCGGACGAAACGGTCACTCATGTGCTCCAGGAATGCAACGGAGTAACCGATATCCGAAATAACACCATCGGATCCAAAAAGTCGCTATCAGAGGCAATGGCTGACCTGGATAAGCTTTTGTCCTTCTGGTCTGAATTAGGTTGGGAAACTTAAACGGCCAAATGGCCCACGTACAATGGCCCACCTCGTAGCTGGGTTAAGTGCGGAAACCTGAGGCGGTTAGCGCCCAACAATAATAATAATAATCATATATTTCGTCTTACTAACGATTTGTGTTAATAATAATCACTCTTCATAGTTTTATTTTTCATACTTTCTTTATTCATTCATTTTTAATACTAACAACGGAGGTCATATCATAACAGTTAGTGATCATAGTTTTTTAATTAATACTTTTACAACCAAGTTTTTTTTAGAAACCTTCATTTTTTTCATAACATGCAACATAATAACATATAACATAACATAAACTTTCACGCCGTTTATCCCCGAAGGGGTTGGCAGAGGTACCAATACTTCTGGACTTACATGGCAGCAGCGCCGTCTAGTGTCCAGAGAAGGTACCCACGTTTTGCTTAGACAGTGTACTAACGTGATAGGGGGCAGGCCTATCGCCATTTTGTACGAATACACTGTCACATGTACCCACTACGCAGAATGTGCCAATCTTATAATAATATATGTTACGATGTTGACATATTTGGATGCTCACTGAGTTCTTTTAAACGTTATGTTAATAATCAACAAAATAATATTTAACTATAGGAATTATCTTTTTATCTCTCCTTTTTTGTAGATAGTCTAATCTTAAGTTAATGTATATAAGCTTAGTTCGTTTAAGTTAATTCTAATTATAAAAAAAGCAAATAAAAAGAAAATTGTATAACTTTATTCGATCTGTAATGTTCTCTCTTTTTTTGTCGTGCATATATTACAAGTGAATGTTGTGTGCAGTTGTAACTGGAACTTAGACTAGGAATGTTCATGTTGTAATTAGATTTAATATATGTTTTTAGTTTAAGTTATGTAATTGTACCTAAATAAATAAATAAATGACTAAGTACAACTCAGCCATGTGGGTTTTCTCACGATGTTTTCCCTCACCGTTAACAACCATGATAAATTAACCGCACATATGACTTTAGAAAAGACGAATTGGTGAAGGCCCGACTCAGGATTGGAACTCACGCCCTTCTGTTTTCGGGTGGGTGCTCTACCCACTGGACTATCATGTCGCGTTGACATTACATTACATTACATAACATTCAATGGTCATATTATTTTTATTAATAATATTGTTACTACGATAAACAAGCAAGCATGCATGCAAATAGGCATAAATGATTCATTAACACGGTAACAGTGTAACCACAAAGTGCTAGGTAGACTCCTTACGTGCAAACACGTTCTGTTAAAATAAGTTTAGAGAAGTATATATTATGAATGACAAATTATGTAAAATAAATATATATATTTCCTATTTTATTGTTCATACGTTTGAGTAAGAAAACGATACGAAATTCACACGTGCACTCCTTAAAACTGAATAATATTTCTAGGGTGTGGACCACACCGTGTGGTGCATCATATGTGGTGCACACACGTGTGAGCGAGCACTCAAAATGACCCAAATGTGGTACAGGCACAGGGAACGTGTTAAAGGTGCTCGCTCGGCTGCGCTTCGCTCGCTCGTTTTATACATAATCTAACCTAACCTAACTAAATGTGACCTAACTTTTCTTTGCCTTCGACCCACCCAAGCAGGGGGCGCAACCCCCCTGTACACCCTTTACATGCAACCAAGCTTCAAGCATGCAAACAAGCAAAAGCAAGCAAATATAAATAAAAACACATATAATTAATAATATTATTTAAAATATTACACTAAAAAATGTATGAATATAATAGTTATTTATTAAAATGATTATATTGTCGGTCATTAGTAGGTATAAACAAATATATTAAAACAATAATGGACCTGACCGACTTTTTTATTTTATACGCTAAATAAATCTCCAACAAAATTACGAGAAAAACAGTGTTTTCACTTTTTTCATAACTCGAAAAATGACTGAAATATTTAGGTTCAAAGTGCGCACTTTGGCCGACGGAGTTAAATGCGGTTGGCACGGGCAAAGTCACAATGTGACGTCACAGCCCCGCCATTCGCCGCTCACGCTTGCGCACGCATGGAGTTTTTATAGTTTTGTGATGCAAAATGGCAAATAAATACAGTATTGTGCCTCAGTGTTTCAACTCTGCAGTTAAAACAATAGTTAAATCTTTTTTCTTACTGCGTAGTGTTAGTATAGAATAGCACTACCCCTCTTCCGGTGGGTGTACGTAAGAGGCGACTTACGTTATTGGGGATTTAAGGGATTTTTGGGTGATGAGGTTTGAGGCCCATCACCGACAACCTTTATTTAACTATCTTTTCCTCACTTATCTTTCCAAAAGTGGCTGAGGAATTTCTAATTCCTTAGCTCTGGCTACCCCGTCTAGGGATTTATAGCCGTGAGAATATGTATGTATCAAAGTTTTTGTATGTGTCTATTATTCTTAACTATTATAGGAGACTATCAAAAGCCACTGAAATATAAAAATAAAAGTTTAATCATACATACATATAATCACGGCTATAAATCTCTAGAAGGGGTAGCCAGAGCTGAGAAATAAGAAATTCCTCAACCACTTTTGGAAAGTTGAGTGAGGAAAATATAATAAATAAAGGTTGTCGGTGATGGGTCTCCAACCACATCACCCAAAAATCCCATAAAAGCCCCATTACCGTTAGTCGCCTTTTACGTACACCTACCGGAAAAAATGGGATAGTGCTATTCTAAGCTGACACTAACACAGCGATTCAAATATAATCACGGCTATAAAACTGAAATAAGGGTGGCCAATGCTTCAGCATTAGAAATTTGTGAGCAACTTTTGGAACTTGAGTTGGGAAAAGATTGAATAATAAAGGTTGTTGTTGATTGGTGATGGGTCTCCAGCCCCATCGTCTAATATTCTCCTAGAAAAAGCTACCAATTCGCATAGTCACGTTTTTACCGTTGTGAAGAAACGATTTAGTGCTATTCTGTGCCGATAGTACTATAAAATATAAAACAATCACCAACAACAATAATCCTCTGTAAAATTAATTCTTCTCAATTTCAATAAGGGTTTTTAGCTTTTACTTCAACTATCAGGCAGGAAGTTTTTGTAACAACTCAACTCTCAAAACTCAAACGTTCACAGAGTTACCCCGTAAGGGTTGGCAGAAGTACCTATCATTGATATTACTGTATTGTAAACGAGCATATAAAAGGAATAAATCAAGGAACAATCGCACCATTTCCAACGGACCGACTTTGCGCGGTGGCAATGACCGGCCGGCTCACGGGTTGTGACGTAAAATGAAAATGCGCGCGAAATCTGAAGATTTGAAAACGGGGTTGAACTTCTCGAGGTCGCTGCATCGGAAATACTGCATGTATTGACGTGAAATGAAAACTATTGTAATGTACATGGTATATACTAAAGATTCAAGTCTATTTGGTATATATATTTTGATCCATTTGTGTTCTCCATTATTAAATACAAAATGTGTAATTAGTGATATTATGAATTTCGATCATTATATTTTTTAATACTTATGACTTGATTTTTTTATGAAGACTGATCATTATGATTTTAAATGGTATGTGAAATATTTTCGGACCTCCGATGATAGGAGTTAAAAAGTTATGTAAGAGAAAGCGCACCCTCCAATACTATCTAAACGAAACCATTTCTGTATAAAAGTAGGAACCTTTAGTTGGGCCCTCACAGTGTTTTTTTTGGATACAGATATTTAAATGAAATTCTGCAGTATAATTGAATTTTTTGATCGGTCTTTTCTATATTCCAAATGTTTCAGGCAGGTAGATGAACATTAAGGGATTTATACAAATAGAATCCAGAGATATTTTTTTTGTTTTGTATCCGGTATGTCAAGTCTATTCTGTCATTAGTGTCAAAAAGTAATGTAAGAAAAAAAAGAATCCGCTTCGCTTCTCTTTTGGAATTTATTGTACTGTAACAAGGCTTGCTTTCCTATTTCCCAAAAATTATGTTGTTAATTTCATTGTAATCCGGTAATCAACAAACAAGAGTAATCATAAGGTGACAATAAATAAGCATTACGCCAAGTTTTGTGTTGATAAATTCTCAACTGTGGATCAATATTACGGGGTCCGCGAAGTGAATGGCGTCTGATTGCAAATGGAGACAAAGTCGTGTATGAACGACCACTGGATGAAAAGTATGATGGAACCGGCGCCAGTCAACGATAAACAGATGCAAAATGATAATCGGTCGGTAGTTAAACGCGAGAAAATCGGCGAAACTTACAATGTTCCGCCTGATGCATCCATGACATACGAATTGAAAGTTCAACAACAGACTGAGCGGTATCGTTGTGATGTATGTGATCTTACGTTTGAGGGTATGGAGTTTCTGATGCTGCATAAGAAGTTTCATGCTTCCGAGAAAGAATCGCAGGACGAACAACACGAAACAATTAAGGAGGCGCCTAAAAAAAGGCGGAAATACAGATGCGATCAATGTGATGTAAAAGTCAACTCCCAATACCATCTCGATATTCATAAGAGTAAGCATGAAGGTGATTCCGCTAGGAAGTTTGTATGCGAGGTTTGTGACCGTACTTTCGTAGCCGCGCAGTTCCTAAAGAGTCATATGCAAAGTCATTCAGCCAGCACCATACACTGCGAAATCTGTGCTAAAACCTTCACAGGACAAGCCTATCTAAAACTGCACATGCAGCTACATAACGATATCAAGAAATTTAAATGCACTAAATGTGATGAGACATTACCAACAAAGAATTGTCTGAAAATCCACATGAAAAAACATGCAAAAATCAAGAATTTCCGCTGCGAGTACTGTGGAAAGTTATTTGTATCCAAAGTCACGATGGAAAAACATAAGCAAACCCACGAGGGTCAACCCATGGACTGTCACGTAAAATGTAATCAGTGTGACCGAACAATGCATTCATCATTAATCCGAACTCATATACAAAGAGCACACAGTGCGTCTAACGATGATGATGTCAAACGACCCCACAAATGCTCGACGTGTGGAAAATGCTTTATCGTTAAAATAAATTTGAACCTGCACATCAGGGTCTGCCATCCCGATTTGGCTGAGCCGGAAGATGAAGAAGAAGATGTGATGTCTGACTAATCATATTTAGATGTATACAACTCAATTATGTTCTGATTTTAGTATTAAGAATAATGTATCTCATTTGAAATATACTTTTTTATCATAGTTTCTTTTGTTATTACACAGTTTTGGCTAAGAATGGCACTAAACCATTTCTCTACAATCTTTTCGCCACTCAAATTCGGAAAGTGGCTGAGGAATTTTGTATTCCAAAGCTCTGGCTACCCCTTCTAGGGATTCATAGCCGTGAGAATATGTATGTTATAAATAATATTTTAAGAGTTCTTCCTAATACTCAGATGATCCAAGTTCTAATCCCACATCCAGAGCCTTGCCTAGAGGAATATCGATGTGGGTAATATTTCCATTATTTTGACATCCTGATCTTTCTAGATACATACAAATCAGAATTAGGAATTAGTCAGTTACTTATGGAAGTTATGTGGTGAACAGATTTTAAAATTGGATGGTGATAGGATAGGACTCCAGCCACACTGTCCAACAATTGCTTAAGAATCCTCAATACTATTTGTTGTTTCGTGCAATGTGACCACAGCCGTGGCCGAGTGGATAGGTGACTAGCTGTTCGGTCCGGAGGTTGCGGGTTTGATCCCCGCTGAGAGCAACATTAATGTGATGAGCATTCATAATTGTCTTGGGTGTCATTTATATGTGTATTATATAATACGTTGAGTTGGTATCCCATAATACAATTCTTACTTAGTTTGGGGCTAACTTGATCTGTGTATAATATGTCCGTATATATTTATTTATTTATATGCATGGGTAGTGCTATTCTAAGCCAATAATACACAGCTACATGTCATATCATTGATGTGCCTTTATATTAAAACTGAAGCCTTCTTTCCTACTATTATTTTAATAGTTTGGTTTGCAGTATAGTGTCAAGTGAAATTAGAAGAGATCTAACCCGGTTGGTGTTGTAAGATGGGACTAAGGGTGTTGGGGATTAATAAGTAAACATTGGGCGATGTGGCTGTCGTCCCATCAACAACAACCCTTATTTTATCTGGGGGCACGTAGTGCCCCCGCCAAGTCGAGCGCGAAGCAAGCACTGCCGTACCATCCTTTTCTCGAACCGTTTCGCCGGTTTTTCAGGGCCCCATTCGAGAACCTCAGGATAAGATTAAAACGCTGAAATTTTAGTCACCTAGAAATTTGTAATCACACACTTTAAATCCAAAATTTCAAGCCGGTAGATCAATTAATTCCGAAGTTAAGCTAATGCAAAGTTTCGTATTTTCGACACTGACTGATAGTATAAGATCCCGCTGCTAAATCACTACGTTCATAACGTATTGAGTCAAACACACATTTTAACATAAGTTTGTGAATAGAAGAATACACTGACAAGACGCAGCCAGGCAAAAGTGGCCGCAAGTAATTTTAATTTAATTAATGTTTATTATTTTTTGAAGACAAATTTCGTTCACTTGTTTTCTAAATGTAATAACATCCCCATCATAGCAATGTATATAAAGAATATGAAAATCCATAGGTGCCGTTGCAAATTCGGCCGCACGCAACTACCTCGCAGCCAGGTGAAAGTAAGTTATATTTTGATGTGTTTTATACGTTCATAAGTTACACGCATATTTGTTTTAAGCAACCGTGATAGCCCAGTGGGTAGAACACTCGGTTATCGTGCAAACGACTAGTGTTCAAATCCTGGGTCGGGCCTACACCAATTTGTCTTTTCTAAAGACATATGTGTGGTTAATTTATCATGGTTGTTAACGGTGAGGGAAAACATCGTGAGGAAACCCACATGGCTGAGTTGTACTTAGTCATGTGACAGTGTATTCGTACAAAACGGCGATAGGCCTGCCCCCTATCACGTGAGTACACTGTCCATGCAAAACGTGGGTATTCTGAACACCAGGTGACAAAGTCACGTGATGTTCAGAAGTATTAGTACCTCTGCCAACCCCTTGGGGGATATTCGGCGTGAACGTTAATGCTTTATGCTTATTATGCTTTATGCTTAATATGCTATGCATATTTGTTTTATGAAATTATAGCTATTTTTTTCTTAATATGATAATTGATAATACATAGCTGCCTGTGAAAAAGCGGCCGCAAATTAGGGTGCCATCTGTTAACAACGCGAGATATCCAAATATATTTCACAAACTATATTATTGTTTCTGTTTTTTTTTGTTTACCGGAGGGGAAATCCTCATAGGATCCCCCGCCACTCGAGAGAGCGACGGGGGTATGTCGGACTCTTACCGACTAAAACCCCTCCGGTTCGGTGCTGCTGGCCCTGCGGCCTATGCGGCGTCACCTTAGCGTATGTTTTGCCGGGCGGCTGAAGGCCACCCTGGCGGTGAAAAGGAGTGTACCTAAGCTAAGTCGGATAGGGTGAGTATAAAAATAAAATAGACTCTAGTTGAGTCTGGTGTGGCTCTAACTAAATTTAGTGTGGAGTTCTACGACCTCACCGGCGGGGTCGGTGTCGGGAGTGATAGTGGTTGTTGGTGTGACCGCGAGCACCGGTGGCCGCTGAGGCCTCGAGCTTGCGGGTGATTTCGTCGTCGGGATCCAAGAGCACGCTACGTGGGCGTCTCTCTGGGATCTCGGCGTCCGGGGAAATCGTGTAATCGAGCGAGGCTCGGAGTAAGGGGTTGGGGTGATCGGGGATCCTATCAAAATACTATTGTTTCTGTTTATATTTTATAACTTATTACTTATATACGGCGATAGGCCTGCCCCTTATCACGTGAGTACACTGTCCATGCAAAAGTGGGTACTCTGAACACCAGGTGACAAAAGTCACGTGATGTTCAGAAGTATTAGTACCTCTGCCAACCCCTTCGGGGATATTCGGCGTGAACGTTTATGTTTATGTTTTTACTTACTTATACTCACGCCTATTATTCCCATTGGGGTAGGCAGATACTATCGATCGCCACTTAGTACCATCTTGACAAAGTTCTCTTGCTTCCCTTACATTAACAATTCTTCTCATAAATGCTTTTTTATTCTTCTCACTTCTAAGTCACGTAAAATTAATTATAATCGTAAATAAATCGCAGTAAGGGACTTTAGACTTGGCTGAACTTATTTTAGAGGTTTCATTACTTTTTAGAGATAAACAAGCAGCACTATCGAGACTTGGCTAGTTTCTTACAGAATATTTTTGGTGGGTAATACTTTCCCCACTTTACTTCCAAAAGTGGCTGTAGAATTTTCTGATTCTAAAGCTCTGGCTACCTCTTTTAGGGATTTATAGCCGTGAGTATATGTATGTATATATTATATTAAAATAAAGTTCTAAGCCAATTTGTTTCAAGTTTTTAATGATGCTATTCAAATCGTTCACCATGTATTGCCTAATCAGAATGTCACTCACTACCCCTTTCTACCCACGTGTGGTAAGAGGCGACCAAAGGTATTGTACTTTACAAAATTGTTTTTGGGTGATGCGGTTGGAGATGGAAAGAGACCCATCACCAACGAAACTTTCTACCATTTTGTCCCCTATTAACTTTTAAAAGTGGTTGAATAATTTTTGATTCAGAAGCTCTGGCTACCTCTTTTAGGGTTTATAGCCGTGAGTATATGTAGGTATGTATGTTTTCAAAATTAAGTGGTCGTTGGTGCCATCATCTAGGTCCCACACATTTAACTTGGAGGCTAAGATAAGTGTATAGCCAAACTAAATATAACCGGACCAAAAGGATCGCCTTACAGCATCCAAAACAGGAATCAATAATTTTGTTACGGTAAATATATTTTTAGATTTACTATAACATCGGCTAGGGTAATAATATAACGGGAGTTTCATCTTTAGTCGTGTAGTGCCTTAGAACCTACCCACGGGTTTCGTAAGAGGCGACTAAGGGTATGAGGCTTTTTTAGCGGTTATTTGGGGATGCGGTTGGAGACCCATCACCATCAATACTTTATTTCTACTATCTTGGCCCCTATCAACTGCAAATGAGGCTGAGGAGTTTCTATCTCTAAAGCTCTGGCTACCCCTTTTTGGGATATATGGCCGTGAGTATATGTATGTATGTGCTATAACAGTGGCAAGGGTAATAATATATAGCGCGAGTTTCGTTTTTAATGGCTGACAGCAAAGCAGATCTCAGAACTCACGCCATTGTTTCCCAATGGGGTAGGCAGAGACTATCGATCGTGTACACTTTGATACGATTCTGCCAAACCTCTCTAGTTTCTTTAACATCCACCTTTAAAAGCACGTCGCTAGGACGGTGCTGTAGGAAAGCAAAGGAAAATAATAAAAGTATTATTGCTTCCAAAAATCACCAAATCACCAAAAACCTTTATTTTACCGCCTTTTCCCCACTCAACTTCCAAAAGTGGCTGAGGACTTTATAATTCCTTGGCTCTGGCTACCCCTTCTAGGGAATTATAGCCGTGAGTATATGTATGTATGCTTCCAAAAAGTCTTTCACACCGTTATGTAGACCTAGTTAAATATATATTTCCAAGTAGTTATATAAAGGTATTTGTAAAGTGCTTTTTTCTAATGATATATACTTAAATAAATAAATATATTAACTGTTATATAAATAGTGCCGGCTTAGAATGTCACTACCATTTTCTACCCACGGGTATCGTAAGAGGCGATTAAGGGAATTGGCTTAGACCTCGTTTGTAAAACATGCTCTTTTTATATTTTAAATCGATAAAAGACATCAAACTAAACAACTTTACCTATGGGATGTTTATCTAAAATAAAAAAAGTATGTTTTAAAAACGAGGTCTTGGCCAATTGGGGCTTTTTAAGGGATTTTTGGTTGGAGACTCATCACATCACCAACATCTTAATTTTACCATACTCCCCACTCAATTTCGAAAAGTCGCTGAGGATTTTCTCATTCCTTAGGTATGGTTACCTCTGCTAGGTATTTTTAGCCGTGAGCATGTATATAGAATTCTGACATAATTGGTCTTTTTTCTCGTATGGACAGAAATAAATAAAAGAGGTACTTAAAAAAGAAATGTATTCTCCTTAAAAGTACAACATGTTACTTAACAAAATTAATAACGTAATAAAATAATTATACTATTAATATACAGCCGATACATCATATAACATAAATTGGAACTTACACATCTTTATGACAGAATAAAACTAGATTTCAATTATTCGTAAAACTCACGAATAACGTTCATTTAAACATTATTTTTGTTTGCGGGTAGTTTTGAATCCAATTTTCTAAGAGCATAGTATAATAATGACTATTACATACAGTATGGCTGCTGTAATCGAATCAGATAAAGTAATTTATTAAAACAACAAAGGTTAGTGCCTTACGGTTACCAAATTACCAAGGATGTGGTGCGTTGAAATAAAACGCATTACCATTTAAGTAAAATGGTGCAAACCCTATAATGTCTTCCGTCACTCACACAAGTATGTGACTTTAAGACACGTTTTTTTAACAGTGTCCATACAATATGCAGTTGGTATTCATTATCATATGCCAACAGTATCTCTCAAAACTCTTTAACACAATTCCATTAAAACTTTCTTGACTGAGGATTTATGTTTTGTATATTCAATAAAGATTAAAAACAAAGAGGAAGGCGCTAGGTTGCCATTTTTAACAGTGTTGTTTTCGTTCCGCGAGATGGCGTTAGCTTTTCTTATTGCAACCTATCAACAGCAGTACAGCAATAAAAAATACAGTATGGAAGAGTTTATCAAACGTTCAATACGATTATTCTTACATCAAGACAAAGTAAAACATTTGAGGAAATTTGCGTATTGTTAGGAGCAATACTGCTATGCGCGCCATCTGAGGGTAGTTTTATAAAATACAGTTCAGTGTATTCTTCATTGCTCGAGAAAAACGGGAGATAATTGAATTTTTTACTGATGCGTGACATTGTGAAAATTTTTTCTTGCTTACTTATTCCGTATTTCTTGGCTTTACTGACTAAAGTGCAGTTACAATACATTTTTTTCTATAGAATAAGAATCCGATTCGGTTGTAACAACTAACTTTGTACACTTGTATCATAATATTCCTTTTTTTCTAATTGACAAAGCAAATAAAAAGCTGATTTTATACATTAAATATTTTTACACAATAATATTCCTCATGTAAGAAACTGAGGATTATGGCTTTAAGAGGTTGAGAAAAATAAAAAAAAAACAGGTAAATCGTTAATACAATTATTTGTCACTAGATTTTCATGTTATGTGGGTAGTTTAAGATTTATTAACATTTATTGCTCTTCTAAGTTCTCAATATTTCCCGGGTTCTCAATAAGAAATATAAAAAAACAGTTAAGTTACAAACGAAACATGAAAAGTATTTATACAAATAAAGTACAAATGTTTTTTTTATACAATCTATTATAATTATTTCTATCTGGTCTTATTAATTTGATAAACCTTACCATTATAATCTAAGCCCATTAATAAAATTGCTGGTTATAAACAAACATGTATGTAAATAGTAAAGATAACAATAAATAATTGTTTTTCAGGAGGCTTTGTCGGTTAGAATGAGATAAATGTATACGATACTAATGTTAGTGCGAAAGAGATAGCTGTTTTATACCGCGCGTTATCTAGGTCGCTTGTGCTAGCAATCCTGAACATCAAGTAACAAAAAATTAATATTTGATATTCATAATAAAGAGTGTGAATGTATTGCTATGGCTATATCCAGGGGCTCTTGATATCCCATTGAAAGATTCTGACAAAACTCTCTTTCTTCTTTTACATTCTCATTCATTCATTCACTCATTCTCATCAACCTTCTCATTCATGATCTTTTTATCTTCTTTTATCGGGGTCCTTTTTTTTAAGACGCTTTCGATCTGAGTAAATTTAAAATACAAAATGCGAACCCATCTTTTTTTAATAACTAAAGCCATTAATAAAATCTAATATAAATAGAAAAACTAATCCAATTTCAACTATTTTTTTAAATGGGCACCGTACTGTAAATACATGGCTCTAATAAAGGGTTTACCATGTAATAATATATAATATGAATGGAAATAATTATTTTAATTACCATTTGCCGTGTAGTTTGAGTTGTCACGGGTATCGTAAGAGGCGACTAACGCCCGATTTCTGAATTGAGTATTTAAGCTGAGAACGACTTAAGTATCGTTTTGTCTCATTCAGTTGTTAAGATTGGAATGCGACAGAACGATACTTAAGTTGTTCTCAGCTGGAATACTCAATTCAGAAATCGGGCGTAAGGGTATGGGGCGTTTTAAGTGGATTTCGGGCGACGCGGTTAGAGACTCATCACCAACGATACATTATTTCTACCATCTTCTCCCCTATCAACTTCCAAATGTGGCTGAGGAGTTTCTGTTCTGAAGTTCTGGATTTTAGTGATCTTGGTTAATTATATCATCAGTTCGTCGGTAAGAAAGAGAAAGGTATACGATCCTTGGGAAGAGTGAAAGAGATAGCTGTTTTTAACTTCTAGATTTTGTAGTTTAAGTAACAAACGTTCTACTACCGCATATTATTGCCAATTATGTTGAACTAAATAGTATTTAAGTCCTTACATTTGTACATACAAAAAGAGTGCTAAAATGTACACTCTATCAACTATAATAATCTTATTTTAGGAGCAATAAACAACATTTTGATATACTAAATATAATACATTACACATATTTTACAAAACAACATAACGGTTTGGCTCTAAGATCATGAAAATTTCAATCATCGTAGAAAATCGAACCTAGGACTGCCTATCTGACTTATATAATTTAGGACACCAAAAAAATCTATTTTTTTGACATTAACCCCAAGAGCAATCTTATTTAATTAAACTCAAACACGCCGTATGTCCCTAAAGGGGTCGGCGGTGGTACACTTGACTTTGTCACCTGGTGTTCAGAGTACCCACGTTTTGCATGGACAGTGTACTCACGTGATAGGGGGCAGGCCTATCGCCGTCAAAGTTAATAAAACAGCAATCAAGCAATACTTTGAAAAATTCCTGTTCAAGTGAGAAAGTAAAGTAACTATGACAGTTTTCTAGAGTTTAGGTTTAATTACTCCAAAAGAGCCATTTATTTACAATACAAATAAGCAAAAACATGTATGAATTAATATTCTTGTAGATAATGCTACTCTATTTAAAATTTGTTTTAACACTGATGAGGTTTTTAATTTATTTGACATTGGCAGTAAATTAGCTCGATTTCATTATTCTATTTAAAACAAAACAGTAGCGGCCATTTTAAAACGTTTCCATCATTTTTATATCAAACTACCTGAACTGGCAAACGTTGTTTTGCTATATAAATTGTTTTTAGAGAATTTCTATTTGATAAAATAAAAATTCACTGTTAGGGGTGCACAACCCTTATTACTGAGGAGCATAAAAAAAGTTATAAACCTATTCTCAGAACTACCAAATGTGTATTCAAAATTTGAACGACGAAAAAATGTCGACTTAGAATAACATTGACTCATCACTTTCCGTAGGTCTTTACATGACTTAGGGTTTTGGATCATTTCAAGTGATTGACTGGAGACAGATCACTAACCATCCGATACTTTAATTTTTTTTTACCTAATTTCTAAAAGGGCTGAGTTTCCTATTCATATGCTCTGGCAACCCCTTTTTAATATTTATACCTATGAGGTAGGTATATGGTGAATTTGACTTTTTGAAACATCACTAGGTCAGGAACATTCTTAGATTTTATATAAAAAGTTGACGATATAGAAAAGCTAAAACAAAGGGAGTGCAAAGTACTTTTCATATTAACAATTGTTTCTCTAGATATGGGTATTAAAGGGGTACGAATCTTTTTTCGATTTTACCACACAAATTAAATATTTTGTTTTGTCTGAATTCATATTAAGCCTTGAGACCGTTACTTGTGTTAAATAATAATATAAATATAATATATTAATATGTTTTAAGGCATAATTAAACAATAAGGTACACTAAGCAATACAATTTTTGCAAAGATTTCTTACAACAATTAGGAAACTTTTGCGCAGTGACATTTGAAAAAAAGACCTATTTTTATACAAATTTAGAAAATTTATACAAGTTTTGCCTTGATTTAATAACATTTAACAGTATTTATCTACAACTTAAAATATGACTCTAAAATTGACAAACACGTGATTACAGCTTAAAATTAATGAACTAATGAGACGGTAGTATTATTTTACCCAAAGTTTTGACACATCTCTTAAGTGAATATTCAAACAATATTTATTATAACAAGATCAAATATTTTACTAAGTTTTACTGAATTTGTGTCTAACAGTTTCAATTATGAATTACCGAATGAGACATCAAAGTCAGTATTTGATGTCAAAGAAAATTTGCTAAGCATTTATAATTAGAATTGAAGCAATACAAACAATTAAATAGTGATTCGCTATTTAAATGCTTGCGATTACATACAATTGAAATATTTTTTATCGTGTAAAAATCTAAATTTAAATATTTGTACCTTTTCAATATCAAGGGGGAAAATGACACTTAGAGAGAATATTGACAGGTGCTCATCCTGTTATTTCCCCTTTCTATACCCCTCCACTAGGGGTCCATACATACATACCAACTAGTTTACATTAAGAATTGATTTATCTATTCTTTGGTGATAAAATCACCCCATTAATTTTCGCAAAAATGAATTTCTAGTCCAAAATGCACTGCGCAAAGAATAACATAACCCAAGCATATCCGCAACATCACTTAACAAATATTTAAGACCAGAAAATGCCACAATTATAATTTCGACGTATTGCTCATGACGAAATTCTCAACGTCCATAAACTTGGAAAACGTCTCAAAAGTCGTTATATTCGTTTGGAGATACCTCCTCACTATTTCAAGATCCCTCAATGCCCTCTCTTTATTGACGGCTACTTCGAATTCATCATTTTCAGGCCGTTCAGTTGCTAACGGCAATAATGCAAGCAATTCTTTTTGCCGCCCTAATTCGTTATTCGATTTATGGTTACCGCCGAAAACGGACATATTTGTACCTTGTCCCATTAAAAACTCGTCGTCTACGGTCAAATAGTTATCTAGAAGCGTCAAATCCCAAAAATATGGTTCAACATCGTAGTTCTTCAAGAACTCGCAAAGAACCTCATCGCTTTCGTAAGATTTTGGCGCTTCGTTGTATTCTATCTGCGGTACTTGGTATCCTGTAGATTCAAAACTTTGTAAAATCAGCGCAGGTGATGTTTTTTGCCACGCTTTGTCTAACATACTTAACGCTTCTAAACAAGTCAGATGTCTATAGATTCCTCTGTAAGCGTTCAATGCTTTCTCCTCCAATAGAAGTTTTCGAAATTCCTCCCGAAATCTTGTGTAGATCCCATTTTTTATCGGCATTAACGAGTTTGTCGCTTTCCAGGGAACAAAAACTAGTCTAAGATTCGATAAAGTCAATTTGGAATGTATAGTTGCTCTGTCAAGTATCACGCAAGCCCTTTTATTCTGCAATTGCAATTCCCTGTTCCAGAATTTTACGTATTCTTCAAAGATTTGCGTCGTAAAATGTCCTTCGGTGTGTCGAATATACGTCACGGGTAAAGTTTCTGGATTTCTGTAAGAATGCGTCAACGGGTCTTCTGTTCCTACGACTAAAAGTTTCTTTTTAACTGTTCCAGTCATATTTGTGCATAAGAATATTGATAGACGATCTTTCGCTATGCCGTGAATGTATTTTTTCCCCGTTAATTTTCTTATGCGTCCTTTAGAAGGGTTATAATATACTCCTACTTCGTCTGCCGTGAAAATATCTTCGTCGCTTATCCCATTTTTGGCGTCTAACCATTGCTCTTCTAAAAACAGCTTTTTCCATTTCGATTCTGGCGGAATTGCGTAATCTCTTTTAGGAGGTGACGATCTAAAGGTTATACTATATTTTTGTTTAAACCTATCCAACCACTTTTTGCTGCCATTAAAATCTACGTATCCGCCTTCTTTTGCTAAATTCTCCGCTGTATCCGTCAACATTTTTCCTGTTACCTGAATCCCTTTTTCTTTTTGCATGCTTATCCATTCTAGAATTTTCGAATCTATATGTTGATTCATTAGTTTGTTAGCTGATTTTCTTTTGCGCTGTGTGACAAATTGGTCCCTATTCTCCCAAATATCGTTAACGACATCTGGTGTTATATTATAAATCTCGCATATATCAGATACTGATCTGCCTTTTAGCATTTTGTTTGCTATCGCACATTGGATTTCAAATTCTAGATCTTCTTTTTTATAGATTAATTTATGGCTTCTGGTGCCTTTTGAGTGTACATCTTGTTCACAGTCAGTTTTGAAATTTGAATCTCTTGAAGTGTTAGGGTCATTATCGATCATCGAATTACTTTCTGACATATTGGGGTCAGTTTTGTTAAGTAATGGCAGTGTTATTTTGAAATTATCGTTAGAGTTATTGGGGAAGAGACTTTCTTTATATCGTAAGTACCTTTTTCGTTTTGGCGGAGGTCTGTGGAGGGAAAATAATATATAAAATTAATTTACAAAGACATTGGTATAGTTATTTATAAAGTGATATTACATGTTCATTTATAATATGTAAATTACATACATACATATACTCACGGCTATAAATCCCTAGAAGGGGTAGCCAGAGCTAACGAATTAGAAATTCCTCAGCCACTTTTGGAAGATGCGTGGGGAAAAGATGGCAAAAGAAAGGTTGTTGGTGATGGGCCTCCAACCGCATCGCCCAAAAATCCCTTAAAAAGCCCCAATACCGTTAGTCGCCTTTTACGTACACCCACCGGAAGAAATGGGGTAGTGCTATTCTAAGCCGACACTACACAGCAAATTATAGCAGCTATGTAAATTAGTGAATACTATTTTAACTGTGGTCTTCTTTTTTATTTCTGTACAAGGCTTTTTTATTTAAATATTTAGTTTATCTGTGCATTGCAGCTTTTAAGATATTGTGATATTGTTTGGCGATGTGGTTGAAGCCCACTCACCAACCCTCCCTAATTCTACCAATTTTCCCTCACTCAACTTCCAAAAGCGGCAAAAGAGTTTCTAATTCAGAAAACCCGACTATCCCGTTCTGGTATTTATAGCCGTGAGTATATGTATTTATGACCAGAGAAACATATAATGTTAAACTCTTTATAAGCCAGTGGCCGAATGGTGGCCACCATAATTTCAATCTTACCTACCTAGAAAGAAAAGTGAAATACATTGAATTTTCGATGATATTTCTGCCTTATAAAGGGTTAGAGAAATTGCTCTCATCAACCATTAGTCTATTTACTATTTCAAATCTGTGTAGTGTCGGGTTAGAATAACACTACCCCATTTCTGCCGGTGGGTGTACGTAAGAGGCGACTAACGGTATTGGGGCTTTTAAGGGATTTTTGGGCGATGCGGTTGGAGACCCATCACCAACAACCTTTATTTTGCCATCTTTTCCCCACTCAACTTTCCAAAAGTGGCTGAGGAATTTCTAGTTCCTTAGCTCTAGCTACCCCTTCTAGGTATTTATAGCCGTGAGTATATGTATGTATTTCAAAGTATACTACTCACGTCTGTCCAGGGTGTACGCTGGCATAATGGCTGTCAAGATCCTCAACGGTGAAGAAGTACACGTCACAATACTTGCAGTTCTTCGTTTTGTGGTATTGGAGCATGTGGTGGCCCTGGAAAGATTTTTTTTGTGAAAAATAAATAATTGTTGTAAACATACAAGCGACATGATAGTCCAGTGGGTAGAACACCCGCCCGAAAACAGAAGGGCGTGAGGTCCAATCCTGGGTCGGGCCTACACCAATTTGTCTTTTCTAAAGTCATATGTGTGGTTAATTTATCATGGTTGTTAACGGTGAGGGAAAACATCGTGAGGAAACCCACATGGCTGAGTTGTACTTAGTCATGTGACAGTGTATTCGTACAAAACGGCGATAGGCCTGTCCCCTATCACGTGAGTACACAGTCCATGCAAAACGTGGGTACTCTGAACTCCAGGTGACAAAGTCACGTGATGTTCAGAAGTATTAGTACCTCTGCCAACCCCTTCGGGGATATTCGGCGTGAACGTTTATGTTTATGTAGTAAGCAAAAAGTGATTCAATATGCATTAGTAACATTATATTACTAGGGCGACTCGGATTTTTGAGAAAACACTATCTTTTACATACATACGTACATATACTCACGGCTATATATCCCTAGAAGGGGTAGTCAGAGCTAAGGAATAAGAAATTCCTCAGCTACTTTTGGAAAGTTGTGTGGGGAAAAGATGGTAAAATAAAGGTCTAATATGGGTCTCCAACCGCAACGCCCAAAAATCCCTTAAAAGCCACAATACCGTTAGTCGCCTCTTACGTACACCCACCGGAAGAAATAGGGTAGTGCTATTTTAAGACACTACACAGCTTTCTTCTTCTACATAACATAACATAAACGTTCACGTTCACGTGACTTTGTCACCTGGTGTTCAGAGTACCCACGTTTTGCATGGACAGTGTACTCACGTGATAGGGGGCAGACCTATCGCCGTTTTGTACGAATACACTGTCACATGACTAAGTACAACTCAGCCATGTGGGTTTCCTCACGATGTTTTCCCTCACCGTTAACAACCATGATAAATTAACCACACATATGTCTTTAGAAAAGACAAATTGGTGTAGGCCCGACCCAGGATTTGAACACTAGTCGTTTGCACGATAACCGAGTGTTCTACCCACTGGGCTATCAAGGTCTACATCTTATACATTTATCTTTTACACCATCGCAATAAGACATTTTTATGTCTACGCCATAAGAACTATTATCGCCAGACACCCACTTGGTAATTTTCGATTATATGATTGAGTGAGAAATAGTTTAATTTTGCTGTGACAGAAGATACTGTATAAAATAGGGATAAGGAATGAAAAGATGATTCGGTCACATAGATAATAGATATTGCCGTGTAGTGTAGGCTTAGAATAACACTACCCCGTTTCTACCGATGGGTGTACGTAAGAGGCGACTAACGGTATTGGGGCTTTTAAGAGATTTTTGGGCGATGCGGTTGGAGACCCATCACCAACAACCTTTACTTTACCATCTTTTCCCCACTCAACTTTCCAAAAGTGGCTGGGGAATTTCTAATTCCTTAGTTCTGGCTACCCCTTGTAGGGATTTACAGCCGTGAGTATATGTATGTATACTCACCAAATAAATCTTCGTAGTGAAAGTGGCATCACACAGTTGGCATTTCAAAGATTTCTCCCCGTGCATCCTCATGTGGGTGCGCAGACCAAACGCGCGACTGAAGCATCGACCACACTCGTCGCATTTGTGTCTGAAAATTACAGTTTACTCATTAGTAATATAGAATTTTACAAAATGGATAGTTTATTGATAAAAATTAATGAATTATTCGTCAAATTTTGTGGTTTACTCTTTCGCACTAACGAGGAATAGCATATCTTTGTCGCTTTAAAACTGCAAGGTAGGATTAAATTACTAGGAATCTCGTGGGTTATAACTGCTATCTCTTCCTTAGAGCAAGCACGAGCACTATTTTATCGACACGATAACGGTTAGAATGAGATGGTAGTATGCGATACTAAGTAAGTGGGTAAGAGATGGCTGCTTTATCGCACGCGATAACTAGTTTAAACACCGTTCATGCTTTCCCTTCGGACATAGTATCGCATATCTTAGTCTCACTCTAACCGACGAGCCAACGTTAAGACCCTTAACTAACAGACTACTTGGCAAATTTAGCTTCACTATGATTTTTAGGATTGTTTATCGACTTTTTACAGTTCGCTACCTTTAAAAAGTACGTCTGTGAGAGGAAATAAGTTAGTGCTCGCTTTTAAAGTGCTTTTAAGGCAATGAAGCTGGATGTGAACTCACACAGCTGTCATTATTAAGACTTTTTATAACATACGTATACTCACGGCTATAAATCCCTTAACGGGGTAGCCAGAGCTTTGGAATGATAAATTCCTCAGCCACTTTTGGAAGTTGATTGGGGAAAAGATGACAATAATAAACGTTTTTGGTGATGGGTCTCCAACCACATAGACCAAAAATCACTTAAAAAGCCCCTATACCCTTAGTCGCCTCTTACGATCACCCACGGGTAGAAATGGGGTAGTGCTATTCTAAGCCGACACTACACGGCAAACTTTTTATAAATAATAATAAATATTATTATTTCAGAGATTTCTCCCCATGCACCCTCATGTGGGTGCGCGACCAAACGCGCGACTGAAGCGTCGACCACACTCGTCGCATTTGTGTCTAAAATTGATAAATTATTGATGAGCAGGATGGCTGTTTCATTACATACTTATACTCACGGCTATGAATCCGTAAAAGGGGTAGCTAGAACATCAGAATTAGAAATTCCTTCCACTTACATACATACATAGAAGAAGAAGAAGAAGATAATTCCCTAGAAGGGGGAGGCCAGAGCCAAGGAATTATAAATTCCTCAGCCACTTTTGAAAGTTGAGTGGGGAAAAGGCGGTAAAATAAAGGTTTTTGGTGATGGGTCTCCAACCGCATCGCCCAAAAATCTAATAAAAAGTCCCAATACCCTTAGTCGCCTCTTACGACACCCGTGGGTAGAAAGGGGTAGCGACATTCTAAGCCGGCACTACACGGAACTTCCTTCCACTTATGGATGTTGATTATGAACAAGATGGTAAAATTAAGGATGATTCGTACCGGGTATCCAAACTTAAAATAAAAGTACAGTAATATAGCATTCTCAAAATCCCCCTTGCATGAGGAAGTACAAGGCGGATGATTTCCGTGGCTTAGTGGTTAGGTAACTAGTTAGCTGTGTAGTGTCGGCTTAGAATAGCACTACCCCATTTCTTCCGGTGGGTGTACGTAAGAGGCGACTAACGGACTTGGGGCTTTTTAAGGGATTTTTGGGCGATGCGGTTGGAGACCCATCACCAACAACTTTTATTTTACCATCTTTTCCCCACTCAACTTCCAAAAGTGAATGAGGAATTTATAGTTTCTCAGCTCTGGCTACCCCTTTTAGGGATTTATAGCCGTAAGTATATGTATGTATGTAACTAGGTCCTGATTCAAATCCCGCTGAGGGGCATTTATGTGATGAACATTAATGTAGTTTCCTAGTCTTGGATTTTAATTATCCTATTAATATTATAAATGTGAAAGTTTAGATGTTTGGATTTTTGTGTGTTTAAGGCAAAAAGGCTCCTCAAGTACATAATGTATATGAATGAAATTTGGCAGAATGCTAGATAATGACCCACATTATAACATAGGATACTTTTTATCCCGGAAAAATTTGACCAATAAAATATTCACGCCTGATTGAACTAAGAGTACCGGAAAAAACACCTTAAGTTTTGTCATAAGCCCCTCGGAAGTCTCTCGGGTCAGCTAGTATGTCTATAATTTTAAGTATATTGATTAAATTGATCTGTGTCAAATGTCCATTACTGGCTAGTAGACCCCGCTGCGTGACTTATTATTTGTACTTATACTTCGCATGATTTTGAATTATAGGAGAACTTAAATACGGCGATATAGGATATGGGAGAGACGCCGCTAGTGTGCGAGTGAGATGCAAAGACTAGGCAAATAAAAGAACAGTGATAACAGTTTCGAAGTCCCTTAAGCATGAGGTTGTACAATCCATTACTAGATTATGAACTTATTATGTTAGTGTGAAGATTATGTCATTATAATGTATTCAATCATGCATAGAGGCGTTGTTTTGATCCCCGAGTCGGACCTTTAGCCCAAAATTGTGCTTAGTCATGTGACAGAGCATTCATACAAAATGGCGATAGACCTGCCCCCCAACACGTGAGTACACTGAACATCAGGTGACATTGTCTAAGATGTTCAGAAGTATAAGTACCTCTGCCAAACCCTTCCGGGATATACAGCATCAATGTTTGAGTTGAGTTTGATGAATGAATAAAAATTACCTGGTTTCCACCTGATGTGTTAAAATATGAGCCGCCAAATCTTGTGAGTTCTTGAACACTTCATCGCAGTTTGGACATTTATTTCTTTTGCGTTTCTTCTTTGGTGGTTTCCATGATTTGTGAATGTTGTGGTCTACGGATTTCTGTTTTGTATTCTGAAATTTTAAATAAAGTTTTTGAGTTACATTGTTATACATACATACATATACTCACGGCCATAAATCTCTAAAAGGGGTAGCCAGAGCTTCAGAGTTCAAAACTCTTCAGCCACATGTGGAAAATTGATAGGGGAGAAGATGGTAGAAATAAAGTATCTTTCATGATGAGTCTCCAACCGCATCGCCCAAAAACTACTTAAAAAGCCCCATACCAAAACCTTAGTCACCTATTAGGGAGCGTTCAAGTATTACGTAACGCAATTTGGGGGGGCGGGGGGGTCTCGTAAAACGTTACGATGCGTTACACGGGCGGGAGGGGGTCCTTCTTACAACACGTTACGTAACATTATTTCTTTTTTTTTTTTTAAATTAGGGAAATAAAACTCAAATTTATAAAAAAATAAACAAAATACGCAGGTGTTGCGAATTAAAAATCTCTTGTTTTATTATAAGGCAATTAAAACTATACGAAGGATAAAAACTATAGCAACTTTTTGTGACTTCAGGGTAAAAATGATGACTTGAGTATTACGTAACCTTTAGAGAGGGGGGTGGGGGGGGGGGGGTACAGAAAAACGTTACGGAGCGTTACAGTGAGGGGAGGGGGGGTCAAAAATCTTCAAAAATTGCGTTACGTAATACTTGAACGCTCCCTTACCCTGGGTAGAAAGGGGTAGTGACCTTCTTACATTGTTATGTTATAATGTTTTATTATTGTATAGGCGGTTAATGTTGAAGAGCAGTGGGAAGAACACCGAGTGCCAGAGTTGCTAAGTAAAAACAGCAACCCAATTAAAATCTCATCATCATACATTACACAAAGATGTTTGTGGCCGAGTGGATAGGTGACTAGCTCCTAGGTCCAGAGGTTGCGGTTTCAATCCCAGCTGAGAGCAAAATTTATGTCATCAGCAAATGATTGTTTCTTAGATGTTATTTATATCTACGTAGTGCTCCTATTAAGTTATCCTCAATGATTGATCCCTCACCCTTAAATTGGCTCATACGTCATACAGGCATGAACATACATACTCAGACCAATAATTTTGAATTCATTCCTTTTTACTAGCTTGGATCTCACTTATACACATACATATGCTCACGCCTTTAGTTACTTTTGCGGTAGGCAGAGACTATCGCCACTTTACAATTCAGGAAAACTTCTTGATTTATTGTCATTTCTGTTTTCATTATCTAAATTTATCTTTTTATAAACAAATACCTTTCTATCGGTACTTATACAGAGAGAATATTTTTGTGAGTTACTTAGAAGAAATAAGCTCTTAAACAATTCTATTGATCAAAATAATTCTTTTGTCAATAAAAACCTACAACCATCATAGAAGAACATAGGCATGTATATCATCACATTCAATTTGGTAAAGGGTGAGCAGCAACTATAAATATATTATTTTTATTTGAAAATAATACCGGACATGCAAAGCTGAGTGGTTTACTAGGTATTAATAAAAATATCCTAATAGTAGCTGTGTAGCGTTGAATTAGAAAAGCTTCAACCTTACTTACTTACTTATACTCATATCCATTATTCCCATTGGGGTAAGCAGAGACTATCGATCATCACTTAGTACGATCTTGACAAACCTCTCTTGCTTCCCTTACATTCATTATTCTTCTCATACATGCTCTTTTATTCTTCTCACTTTGGACCCCCACCTTTATAAGAACATTTTCTATCTGGTCAAGAAGCTTTAGCCTATTTTTTAAGGTGTTGTAAGATGTGACTTTGGGTTTTGGGACATTTATGTGATTGTAGCTGGAGAACAATCAATTAAACAATTCTTTTGATTTTTTTCCTTACTCAACTTCCAATAGACTGATGTTTTTTATAATGAAGCTCTGGCAACCTACTCGTTTTAAGGATTCATAGTCGTGAGTATAGGTAATTGGGATCCTAATAAGCATATAAAAAGCAAAAATATGTCAAAATAGAGAAAAAAAATAGGTTAAAGGAATGCATTCACCATTTGAATAAAAATTGGTTAGTATGAAAGTATTTACTACTGTTGAGAAATAAACGTCTGTTCCCTCTATAGAATATAAAAACATCGTGATATCTTCCAAAACCCACAACGAGAATTCTAGACAAAACAAGGTAAACACTATTTTGACAACCTAGCTTTGTGTTTCGATAAGGTGGAATTAGATCATATACTAGGTGATTCAAATCGTTTTATTATGGTTTTATTGCTTTATTTATACTAAAATTCGAATTTCGATGGTTACTGTAAGAATAGTAGCGAAAAAAAGCCGGCTACATGTTCGTAGCAACCAAAAATGCTTACCACGGATAAATCTATTGCCTCCTCATCTCCATTTAACTCCTCCACCTCAACTTTAACAAATACACTAGGTAATATGCCGTCATTTTCACTATCACCATCATAACTTTGACTTCTTCCCTCATCTTCAACTTTTCTTTTGATGCTTGCTAAACATTCGTCGTCTGACGAATTCTCTTCAGACTCTTGACTTTGTACCTCCATTTTAACTATGACAGAAGATTTGTATTTAAGTAAACTTAATATTTACAAGGTTATAACTAAGTTTTTGTTTGTCTTGGATGCGTTAATTTGATGGCCTAAGCGGTTCGCAAGTTCGCAACCAAAAATACTTATCAGCAATTATTATCGCCATCTTTGTTATTATTGACAACTTGACAAAACGTCAATATCAAAATGACAGCTCAGAAAGCGTTTTGATTGGTTGTTTAACGCTTTTGCTTAAACCCAATTGGTGGATGTAATTTTGTTTTCGTATCACAAACGCAAATGTAGAATTATAGAACATACGCTTCATTCCCACTGGGGATAGACAGAGATTATAGAGCGCCACTTATATGACACACCCATTTTCCTATATCCGTATTGATCGAAGCAGAGCGATGCTTCCTTTTCCCAATCACGTTTCACATTCTATAATACACGATTTTACTAACCTTCACTTCACACGTATTGAATCATATTTGATATAAAAGGTAAACTTACATTTTATTTTATTTCGCACTTTGGTAAGCGTTGTCTCTGCTTACACTGAGTGTGCGACTGAATAAAAATTAACACGTGAAGTGTGCGTCATGACGTAACGAACATAACTTTAGTGTGCTATGTATTTTACCTATGCCTTAGTTGCAATGCTATCACATTTTTGTATTTCTAGACTTGTTACGTAATAACGCATATTTGTAATTTGATTATTAAAGTTGAGTCGTAAATATGAGCAAGTAAACCATCAGTTGTATGACCTAGATTGAATTTTTGCTTGTCACAATGATTTATACCCACCGATACAATGAATTGCGGTTTAGTGTCGGCTTAGAATAACACTACCCCATTCAGTGTTTACCCTATCCAAGCTTTTGACTTCGGCTTTCGAGGTTTTCATTTCAAGCAATTGTTATTTGATATGTCTGGAAACCCTTCAATAAAACAATTTAACAAATTTATTCTAGTGGCTGAGTATATAGTTACTAATTTCGAAAGCGGCTACCCCTATTTGAATTTGTACCCGTAAATAGATAGGTGAGTTTGTAGAAGGTAGACTCTGGTTTTAGTCAATTATTCGGAAAATTATTTATTAATTAATTATACTGTAACATATATCCTCACGCCATTATTTTCGATTGGGGTAAACAGAGACTATCGATCGCCACTTTGTACGATCTTGGCCAACCTATCGAGCTTAATTTACTATCATTAACATTTATATTCAGTGTGATTAGAAATTCCTTAGCTCTGGCTACCCCTTCTAGGGATTTACAGCCCTGAGTATATGTATGTATGTTATATTCAGACTTCCAATGCCTGCCTATTTGAGTACATTATTAATTTGATCTAACTGTCCTCCGAGGTCTTCTACTGACTTTTCAATCTTACTTTCAATCTCCCATCCGTACATCCGTCTACAAACCGAAACCATATTATCATTCTTTTTTCTATATCGTAGAGCTCGTGGAAGTTCTAACTACATACATACATATACTCACGGCTATAAATCCCTAGAAGGGGTAGCCAGAGCTAAGGAATTAGAAATTCCTCAGCCACTTTTGGAAAGTTGCGTGGGGAAAAGATGGTGAAATAAAGGTTGTTGGTGGTGGGTCTCCAACCGCATCGCCCAAAAATTCCTTAAAAGCCCCAATACCGGTAGTCGCCTCTTACGTACACCCACCGGAAGAAATGGGGTAGTGCTATTCTAAGCCGATACTACACAGTAGTTCTAACTGTATCCTAAAAAGGATTGTAGAGATGTGTGACTCCTTCCTTCATACTAGGTTCTTCACCCTTCATGCTGTATGGGGGTGACTGGACCTTATGTATATATATACATTCTATTTTTCTCTTGTTTGTATTTTTTTTTACTAACATAGACAATAAGTAAAATACTAACACTAAATATGGACTAAAATTGTCTGAACATATTTTTTGATTTTATATATTTCCATTATTATTTTTCACACCGCACCTTTTACGAATCACATGACCTATCTCAGCACTCAGACCTGTAGGTATCAATAGTAAACTGCATTATTCCTTAATGATGATTCGGAGTCGGTTTACCCACTTAATTATTTTAACGCAATTGCTTCTTATAACTCTGGCAGATATTAACATACTTATATACATATACTCACGGCTATAAATCCCTTAAAGGGCAGCCAGAGGTTCAGATTAATAAAGCCCTCTTTAGCAACTTTTGTAGGTTGAGTAAGTAAGATGTAAGTTTTTCGTGATTGGTCTGCAACCGCTTCACCCAAAATCACTTAAAAGCCCCTATACCTGTAGTCTCTTACGATCAACCACGGGGAGAAATTGGGTAGTGCTATTCTAAGCCGACACTACGCAGCTAAAATAAATATTTGCGAAGATATTATACACATACATTTAGTCTAAAAGAAACATAAACTCGCGACTATAAATCCCTAAAAGGGGTAGCCAGAACTTCAGAATAAAAATTACTCAGCCACTTTTGGAAGTTGAGTGGGGAAAACATTGCTATAAAGGTTATGGGTCTCCAACCACAACGCAAAAAAATCACTTAAAAAGCCCCAAGTCCTTAGTCGCTCCTTGCGAGTTGCGATCACCAACGGTTAGGGATGGGGTAGTGCCAATTTAAGCCGTCACTAGGCAGCTAAATAAAAATATGCGGGCATATAACATAGTCCTGTGCTGTGTAGTGTCGGCTTAGAATAGTACTACCCCATTTCTTCCGGTGGGTGTACGTAAGAGGTGACTAACGGTATTGGGGCTTTCATCACCAACAACCTTTGTTTTGCCATCTTTTCCCTACTAAACTTTCCAAAAGTGGCTCAGGAATTTCTAATTCCTTAGCTCTAACTACCCCATCTAGCGATTTATAACCGTGAGTATATGTATGTATGTATGTATATTACATAGATCCAGTTAGCCTAAAAGGAAGTACAATTTAATGACATGACTTGTGGTATGAGAACTTATTCAACGATTTGAGGAATACTATATTAAACAAACGTACACATCAAACTCGAACTCAAACCTTCACGCCGAATATCCCCGAAGGAGTTAGATGTGGCACTATATTGCTTCCGATCATCACGTGACATTGCCACCTGGTGTTCAGTCATAGTGCCCACGCCTAGGTACGTACGTACGGTAGGCCTATCGCCGTTTAATTACACACCACACACATTATATTTAAGTTATCTTAAACCCAAAAAATAAAAACGCGGGTACTCTAAACACCAGGTGACAAAGTCACGTGATGTTCAGAAGTATTAGTACCTCTGCCAACCCCTTCGGGGATATTCGGCGTGAACGTTTATGTTATGTTATGTTATCTTAAACCCGTCCGTCATGCGGACAGGCGTGGGTTCAAATTCGCGGTCGGGCCTATAGCAATTTGTCTTTTCTAAAGGCATATGTATGGTTAATTTATCATGGTTGTTAACGGTGAGGGAAATCATCAGGTGACAATATGCCAACTGCCAACCCCTTAAGGGATATACGGCGTGAACGCATGACGTCTGAGTTTTGAGAGGTATTTAAGTTATTTTAAACAGCTATAATTATTTTTTCGAGTTTTTGACACATTTTTGTTGTAATTGTAAATAAGTAGGGTAGACTGGGTACGGTTGAAACAAAGGACGGTTGAAACAAAACAAATATCTCGCGAACGATAACGCGGAGAGTGAGGAGTCCAAGGTGAGAACAGAGCGGACGACAGGTCTCAACACGAAACTCAGTATTGCGCAGTTACCTGCGCGGTGTGGTTGTTTACAGGAGACCATATTGTATTTAGGCTCGCAAAAGTAAGTATTTTTCTTCTGAAATTTACGCCAATATCGTGTGATCTATTTAAGCCAAAGAGTTGAGTGTGTTTTTATGATATCTTTGAAGTTTGTAGAATACGGCATAAAATCTAGTTTTAACGATTTATTATTACCGTGATTACTACAATTGCTTTTTTTAATTGAAACGCTGGGGATAGTTGAAATATTTTTTGTGGGTACGGTTAAAACCGTTTACAAATTATTTTTTCTTGTTTTTTAGATGCCGAGAGTACGCGTTAGAAAGACTTCTCGAGGGCAGATTGACATGTCGAGGTATAAAGATGCATATGACGAGGTAAAAGCTGGTGATTCTTTACGAAAAGCGGCGGGCAAACATGGAAATAACCATTGTTCTCTTCTAAGATACATACGAAAGCGAGGTGCGTCTGGTGAGGATGATGAAGCTATGGGGTATCGAGTTCACAACCGAGTTTTTGATGAAGAGCAAGAAAAAACGTTTTCAAAATATCTGATTCGATGTGCCGATATATATTTTGGTCTTTCTAAGAAGGCGGTGAGG
This sequence comes from Bedellia somnulentella, assembly GCA_963576735.1. Taxonomy (NCBI): domain Eukaryota; kingdom Metazoa; phylum Arthropoda; class Insecta; order Lepidoptera; family Bedelliidae; genus Bedellia; species Bedellia somnulentella. The sequence goes on from OY755199.1 coordinate 7,404,437, forward strand.
AAATTGGCGTACGAGCTTACGGTTAAATATAATTTATCGCGACCTCCAACATGGGAAAACAACGAGATGGCTGGTGAAGAATCGGATGTTTATGGGAAGAAACCCAGAATTATCCGGGCGCGCAGCACAAGCTACTTGCCTGTCAAGGGCGACTAGTTATAATAAAACTAACGTCGATGCATTTTATGACAATTTGACCATTGTCATGGACCGTCATCAGTTTGAGCCTCAGAATAGATATTCTTATATAGATATAACTTAGATTAAACAGGCATAAAAACAGTGCTGAAACCAGATAGAGTTGTTGCTAGACGTGGTGCTCGTCAAGTAGGTTCAGTAAATTCAGCAGAAAAGGGTAACTTTTGCAGTGAACGCCATTGGTAATGTAATTCCTCCATTTTTTGTTTTTCCACGTGTGCGTTATCAAGACCATTTTATTCGGGATGGGCCAGTACAGTAGGGTCTGGTGGAACCGCAAATCCCTCTGGTTGGATGCAGGATGAATCATACATGCATTTCCTGGAACACTTCAAGAAACATACAAATGCATCTCCGTCACATAAAATTTTACTCGTTCTTGATAACCACTCCTCACACATTCATATAAATGCACTCGACTTTTGCAAGAACAATGGCATTGTCTTGCTATCTTTTCCTCCCCACTGCTCTCATAGACTCCAGCCCCTTGATCCATCTGCTAATGGCCCTTTAAAGAAGGCGGTAAATTCAACCTGTGATGCGCGAAGCCATGCAGGAAAAACCATGTCAATTTATGACATACCCGGAACTGTTGCGTCTGCTATGCACCTTGCTCTGACATCATCCAACATTCAAGCCGGATTTCGAAAACGGGAATTTTCCCATATAATCGGCATCTGTTTACTGAGATTGACTTTGCTCCTGCTTTTGTAACGGATAGACCCTATCCCGAAAATACAAGTGAGGTAGAGCATGGACCTAATCCCGAAAATACAATTGACTCTGTCGTCGTTTCTACATTAAGTGCAAACCTAACTGAAGATGAGACGCCGCCAATATCGCCTTCTCTTTTAACTGAAGAACTACAAGCAGAGAGAAACAAAAAGAAAATGCTTCAAAGGCAAAAAAACTTAAATCGCAATACACACAATAGGAAACATCATCAGAAGAGGAAGAATGGTACTGTTTGTATGTCACTAAAAGAGAGCAGATCCGGAGAAAAGTGGATACAATGCACCAGTTGTAAACAGTGGGCTCATGAAGACTGCACAGAAGGTGGTCTTAGCTATGTGTGCCACATTTGCGATTCAGATTGATCTCTAAACATTATTATTATTTAATTAAAGAAATATTTTGTTTTAGTTTACTCGCAAATTATTTTGGTTTTGTTTGCAAAAGAATTGCTGTTGAGATTTTAGATTTTTCCTATTTTTAACCGACTTCAAAAAAGGAGGTTCTCAGTTCGATTGTTTGTATGTATGTATGTTTGTATGTATGTATGTATAATTGTCCGCGATTATCTCGAGTTTGGCTTAAGCTATTTGGATGCGGTTTTCAGGACAGTATTCGTTACATTTAGGAGAAAGTTTTAGTGCCTTAACCGACCAAAAAAAGAAAGGAGGTTCTGTGTTTGACCTGTATGTATGTCTGTTGGTCCGCGATTATCTCACGTTTGGCTTAAGCTATTTGGATGCAGTTTTCAGAAAAGTATTTGTTTCATTTAGGAGAAGGTTTTAGTGCCTTGACCGACCAAAAAAGAAAGGAGGTTCTGTGTTTGACCTGTATGTATGTGTGTTGGTCCGCGATTATCTCACGTTTGGCTTAAGCTATGTGGATGCGGTTTTCAGAAAAGTATTCGTTACATTTAGAAGATGGGTTAAAAGTTCTTTAACCGACTCAAAAAAGGAGGTTTCTTAGTTTGAAATATAAGTATGTATGTAAAGTTATCAATACTAGACAGAAATTTATCAATATATGTTAATAAAGTTTTTTTATTAGTAATAAACAGAGTTACTAAATTAATGAACAAAAAAGTATATAAAAACATGAATAAATTACTCTTGATTATATTAAAGAAAAAAATATATATTGCAACATCATGTTTTTTATCCTGGTCATTTCAATCAAGGCGCTTTCGTCATGGGGAATTTCGCGCTTTCGGAATGGTCTTAACCATTTAAGTAATTTCTTTGAATCTATATCGCTTAAAGCCATCTCATCAAGGGATTTTACTCGACTCAACGCTACATATATATAAGAGTGTTTCTTCGCATTTGTGATAGGTGAACTTCTCTTTGCTCATCTGTTTCGGCAGCAAGAGCAGCACGCTGACGATCTCTCTCATTCTGAAGGGCAATCACGAGTTATCGACACGATAACGGTTAGAATGAGATCGCAGTATACGATACTAAGTAAGTGCGTAAAAGATGGCTGCTTTATCCCACGCGATAACTAGTTTAAATACGGCTCGTGCTTGCCCTGCTGAAGTCTTTTTTTTTCTATGGGTGTTTCGTTCTCCCTTACGCGACTTTTCCTTAAAGCATCCTTTGCTTTTCTATCTAAGCCCGCAGGTAAACAAAATAGTAACAAGTAAGCTAAAGTCATAATAACAAATATTATAACTACCTGTTAAAAAAAACTATAAAATAAACGGAAAGTAAAACTTATCTCTCAAAAACTATCACAAATTCACTAAAAAAACTTAGAGTGATTTAAGAACTTATCACTAAAAATAATAAAATAAAAAAGAAAAAGAAAACAGAAAAATTAAATATTTTTATTTTTTATTTAAAAAAGAACCGCCTTCAAAAATCCAACTGAAAAGTATAAAATAATTTTTATTTATTTTATTATGTACAACTCTATTCAACTTCTTCTTTTTGAAGTCGGTGCCAAACAGACAAATGCAAAACGAAAATTGCTACATAGAGAAAACCATACGAATAATAAATCAATCGATAGTACCTCACAAGGCACAACCAATACTTCTAACACTTTGTAAAAAGACGATCGAGAATCTAAATCACTACATAGTATAAAACAAAGTCGCTTTCTCTCTCCCTGTCTGGGATATACGGACATCCTTATGTATCCTTTAATCTGTAAAACTACGAAATGAATTTTAATGCGTTTTTTTTCTATTAATTGATTAAAAAGGAAGGTTTATAAGGATGACATACGCTGATGGGGTGGAGAACTCACTCAACTTGGGCGGGCCACTAATATTCGTTCTTCTTTGTCATGAAAATTGGTTTGGCACCGACTTCAAAAAGAAGAAGTTGAATAGAGTTGTACATAATAAAATAAATAAAAATTATTTTATACTTTTCAGTTGGATTTTTGAAGGCGGTTCTTTTTTAAATAAAAAATAATAATATTTAATTTTTCTGTTTAGTTTTTTAATTGTGTTAATTGTTTATTCTTGTCAAAGGCTGCAAAACTATCATTATGTAAGTCAAGTATTAAAACGCTGAAGACTGATTAATGTTGTAACATGGTGCCATAAGTATGATTATAACAAGAATAAGTGGTAAAGTAAATATTATTTTTTGTTTTATTTTCATGCGTTTCAACCGACCCCAATCACTGTTTCAACCGTCCCTGGTATGGGGACGATTGAAACAAATCGACTTTTTTTTAAATTGTGCATGTTTCTAAAAATATCACTCCGCTCCGGGGACTAAAATGATATAGTCTTTTGATAGTAAATAACGCACTCTTAAAATTGACATATCATCATCGTCGCTTGGCTTATAAAAAACAATACTGTGAACAATAAAAGGCAAATCGTTTCAACCGTACCCAGTCTACCCTATAATTTAATCACATACATACATACATAGACTCACGGCCATAAATCCCTAGAAGGGGTAGCCAGAGCTAACGAATTAGAAATTCCTCAGCCACTTTTGGAAGTTGCGTGGGGAAAAGATGGTAAAATAAAGGTTGTTGGTGATGGGTGTCCAACCGCATCGCCCAAAAATTCCTTAAAACGCCCCAATACCGTTAGTCGCCTCTTACATACACCCACCGGAAGAAATGGGGTAGTGCTATTCTAAGCCGACACTACACTGCAATTGTAATTGTAAATAAGTATAATTTAATCACATTAGGTATAAATAAATATCACGATCACATGGATGCACTGTCCATGCAAAACGTGAGTACTCCGAACACACTGACCTCCATTATACTATATAAGTACGCTGGACTAACGATACGTATCAAAATGACAGCTATTTACTGTGCCAATTTGAAGCGCCCCCAATGAAGGAACGAGGAACTAAATACGACGTAAACTGCAAAATGGCCAGTGTTTTTTTACCATAAAGCATAATATATCTATTGTTTTTGAAAACAATTATAAATCAATAGTGCTGTAAAGTTTCGTTTCGATAAAACTTAGCCTTTCCTTTAAGCAGAAACATTTTATCGATATATTTTATCTTACTGTCCCATCTCTTTTATTAGTTCCTTGTTCCTTCACTGCTGCCGTAAGCGCCAAAATGGCGAAAATCAAATCGCCTCACTGTCACCCGGCCTATAATTAGTCCAGCGTACTTATATAGTATAATGGAGGTCAGTGTCCGAACACCAGATCACAAAAGATGGAAATTCAAAGTATTGGTTGATACACATGATAGTCCAATGGGTAGAACATATCATATACTCACGGCTATAAATCCTTAGAAGGGGTAGCCAGAGCTAAGAAATTAGAATTTTCTTAGCCACTTTTGGAAATGTGAGTGGGGAAAAAATGGTGAAAATAAAGGTTGTTGGTGATGGGTCTCCAACCACATCGCCCAACAATCCCTTAAAAGCCCCAATACCGTTAGTCGCCTCTTACGTACACCCACCGGAAGAAACGTGGTAGTGCTATTCTAATCCGACACTACACAGCAATGGGTAGAACACCCGCCTGAAAACAGAAGGGCGTGAGTTCCAACTCTGGATCGGGCCTATACCAATTTGTCTTTTCTAAAGTCATATGTGTGATTGATTTATCATGGTTGTTAACGGTGAGGAGAACATCGTGAGGAAACCCACATAACTAAGTTGTACTTAGTCATGTGACAGTGTATTCGTACAAAAACGGCGATAGGCCTGCCCCCTATCACGTGAGTACACTGCCATGTGAGTTCAGAAGTATTGGAACCTCTGCCAACCCCTTCGGGAATAAACGGCGTGGACGTTTATGTTATGTTAAGTTTATGGTATGGTTGATACAGTAACCGTTATGGTCCTGCCAGAATCCACCAGCTTCCCGTGTCTTTGACAAAGTCTTTAGTACAACTTTTCAGAGGTTTCTTCAATGTTACTGCGAGGGTGATATCCTCTTTCTAGTATCCAAACTCGTCAGAAACGGCTGAACCGATTATAATGAAATTTTGCATACACTTTCGGTAGGTCTGGTAAAAGGTTTATAACTAATAAAGGAAAGAAAAATTTCGACACCGGTGGGGTTCGAACCCGCGACCTGGGGTATACGCCCCCGTCGCTCTGCCAATTGAGCTACAGCCAATTTTCCAGTGCGAAATTATTCTGTCCTTTATTTGTTTTATTTTTTTTAAGTAGCGTTTTGCGTTCCCTACCTCCGATTTTTTTACAAATCGGAAGGCTACTAGTCTACCTTTTTAACACAGGATAGAAGAATTTCGCACTGGAAGCCATTGACACTATAGCTCAATTGGCAGAGCGACGGGGGCGTATACACGGAGGTCGTAGGTTCGATCCCCGCTAGTGTCGAAATTTTCCTTTCCTTTATTTATTACAACTCAACTAACATTTACGCCGTATATGGCAGAGGTACTAACACTTCTGAACATCACGTGACATTGTAACGTGGTATTCAGAGTAACCACGTTTAGCTGAGACAGAGTACAAATGTGATAGGGGGAAGGCCTATCGCCGTTTTGAAAGAATACACTGTCACATGAAAAAGTAAAACTTAGCCATGTGGGATTCTTCACGATGTTTTCCCTCAAGGTTCAGTATAAGAGTCAAATCCATTAAACAGTGCTAGAATATACATTTTCATTTTATTAGGGTGTACATACATATACTCACGGCTATGAATCCCTAGATGGGGTAGCCAGAGCTAAGGAACTAGAAATTCCTCAACCAGTTGGTGCTGGCTGAAAATCAGTACTGTGAGTCGAAAGCTTACAGAAAATGCTGAGACAGTACCGATTCGCTGTTGCAGTGGCGCAAGAAGTATTGACACTCTGTATCTTTAACTGTCGCGTTTCAGTGTTGTACATGTGTATTTTTTTTGTTGTATTTTTATGTGTTTTTTTTGTGTGTTGTATTTGTAAAATAATTGTTTATCTTGTGCCTACAACGGCGAATAAACGTATTTTCTTTCTTTCTTTTCAGTTTTTGAAAGTTAAGTGGGGAAAAGATAGTGAAATAAAGGTTGCTATGGCTGGATGGGTCTCCAACTGCATCGCCCAAAAATCCCTTAAAAGCCCCAATACCATTAGTTGCCTCTTACGTACACCCACCGGAAGAATTGGGGTAGTGCTATTCTAAGCCGACACTACACAGCAAATTATTAGGGTATAAATCCACATATATCCATCCATATATCCATATATAATCCGATATATGTGCGAGGAAAATTTTATGTTGAATAACCCATAGAAGCGCTTCATTTAGGTATTCTGATTGTTTCTCATGACAAGAAATTGAGATATTCAATTAGTTATACATAATAATCGGGATTTACCACCATAATATTGTTTAAATCACTTACGTGATATGTATTTTTGTATTTGAACGGGTAATTTTCCGCAAGTCGACGTCTTTTGTGCGCCTGTTTTGCGTGATGAAGGGATGGCACTACTCTAGCCATCCCAGCTCACCAAGGAAGTTCAGGATCCCCCTAATATCCTTGAACACCTCAGGGAGCGACCTGGCGTCACCCAGGTGTGTTACCCTGTAATCCGCTACGCCTGTACACTCGAGGAGCACGTGCGCAGCTGTTTCCTCCTTCTCCATGCATGCTCTGCACAAAGGGCTATCTGTAACACCTAAAGGGCCATGCCCCGTGAGGGTGGCTGTGATCCAACTAATTTGTTTTTTGTTAAGTTTAAATAGTTTGTTAGTAAGTTTCTTGTTGAACCTGGGTAAAGCTGTTTTGGCTTGACTGCAGCCGCTTTCCGAGGACCAACATGCGTCCCACTTACCTCGTATGGCCTTACGGACTATAGTTTTTAACTGATCGTTTGGTAGAGGCAGACATGGTTCTGGGCCTGTAAACGGGGTATCTGATCCTCTTCTGGCCAATTCGTCTGCTGCATCATTGCCGCGTGATCCGCTGTGTCCTTTGATCCACTGTATGGTAGTTTCATTGGTTTGCCCTATCACCGTTAGGGCTTTGTGACATTCATATATGAGCCCTGATTTGCACTCGTAGCTCATTAGGGCTTGTAGGACTGATTTGCTGTCCGAGAGAATACGAATTGGAAGTTCTCTGATTTTCCTCGCTGTTACTGCTTGGGCGGCGAGTATGATTGCGAAGCATTCTGCCTGAAATATCGAATTCCAGGTGCCCATTGGTCTAGCTATTTTTATCTGCAAGTCTTCGGAGAATACCCCCGCTCCTGTGCCAGATTTAGTTTTAGAGCCGTCTGTAAATATCCTCACTTCCCTTTCATTGAGGCCTTCGTTCGGATTTTCTGTCAGCTGTATTTTGTACTTCTTGTCAAAGAGGTATAGTTTGGGTATCCTGTCGTTCACAGCTGATATTCTAGGTGTCTCTTTTACCATCCTGGTAAGGATTTCGGCGTGAGGGACTTTGTTGGATTTCCATAGTTTGTTTGCATTTAGTCTCACAGCTGAAGCAGTAGCTTCTTGCTTGATGAACAGGTGCAGTGGAGTTAAATTTAGCATTATTTCAAGGGCGGCGGTAGGGGCGGTTCTCATACATCCCGTAGCCGCTCTGCACACCAGTCTCTGAAAGCTTTGTAGTTTGCTTTGCACTGTACTTAGCTCTGTTCGTTGCCACCAGGCAACAGCGCCGTAGCAGAGTATTGGTCGTATCACAGCTGGATACAACCATATGATTATTTTTGGGTTTAGACCCCATCGTTTTCCTATCATGCTTCTGCATTGCCAGAATGCTATGCTGGCCTTCTTGAGTTTGCTCTCAATGTGGCAGCTCCAGTTTAATTTGCTATCAAGGATTACTCCCAGGTATTTTACAGTCGGTGAGAGCGTCAGTCTCTTGTTGAAAAGCTTAGGTAAGTTGTAGTTTTCTATTTTTCGCTTATTGGTGAACATTACAAGCTCGGTTTTGTCCGGATTCACTGTCAGCCCGTGCCTTATGCACCACCTCTCTACTATTCGTAAGGCTGATTGCGTTACGTCACAGACTATACTTGCATATTTACCAGTTATCAGAATAGTAATATCATCAGCATATCCTATCGTGTAGAAATGTCTACTGTTGAGTTCTGAGATAAGGTCGTTCGCCACCAGGTTCCAGAGCAGCGGAGAGAGTACGCCACCCTGCGGACAACCTTTCACTACTTGAACCTTAGTCTGGTCTTCCGACACTATCACTCGGCTTTCAAGCATGTTTCCTATCCAGGTTGATAGCATTGGTGGGACTTGGTGCCTGTTTAAGGCTTCGTGAATGCTATCAAAATTTGTTTTATCAAAGGCTCCTTCGATGTCCAGGAAGCTTCCTAGACAGATGTTTTTATCTTTAATGGCTTCCTCTGCAACACATGTTACTGCATGTAAGGCGGATTCCGTGCCTTTACCAGCGCTGTAGGCGTGCTGGTTGGGATGGAGCGGTATCGTTTTGAGAGCGTTATCTCGTAGTTCTCTATCACACAACCTTTCGAGTGTTTTCAGTAAAAAGGATGAGAGGCTTATTGGTCTGAAGGACTTTGGGTTAGTATAATCAGTTTTTCCGTATTTGGGTATAAACTGCACTTTTACTTCTCGCCATCTACTGGGTATGTATCTAAAGGCTAAGCATGCTCGGAAAATTTCTGCGATCAAGTGTAAGATGGCTTCAATTCCCCATTGCAGTAACCCTGGAAAGACTTTGTCTATTCCTGGGGCTTTAAATGTTTGGAAGCTGGTGATAGCCCACTTGACTTTGTCAAAAGTCACTATCTCTTTCGCGAGTTTCCAATCAGACTCCGTTGGATTAACTGTTAAGTGTCTCCAGTCGTTCCTAGATGTGATTGCACTGTCCGGGAAATGAGTGTCGATGAGTATTCGATGGGATTCTTCGAGTGAACTAGTATAGGTGTTATCCGGTTTTTTTAAAGATCCTATTCCATTATTAGGTTGATTAGAAAGTATCTTTCTTACCCGGTTAGCTTGCTGGAGGCTTTCAATGTTTTCACTGTATTTCCTCCATGTAGTCGATTTTCTGAAGCGAATGCGTTTCTTGTATTCAGATTTTGCTGTTTTATATCGGTCCCAGTCATCTGGTGCTTTGGTGTTCATTGCTCTGTTCAGACATTTCCTGACCTTTGCCCGTAGCTTTTCCAACTCCCGACCCCACCATTGGTCTTTTGTGGATTGGTTAGCAGGGGGTGTGGTTAAGTGACATGCCTCTTCATAGCAGCTGATTAGAGCATTGGTGAGCTGCTCTGTCGTTTCTTCTATTTGGCTGGTGCCTTCTAGTCTGCCTTGTGTGCCCTCTTCTTTGATTTTGTTACTGAGTGAGTTAACAAACAAAGTCCGGTCAGTTTTTCTTGGATTTCTCCGTGGTTCTGGAGTATTTGATGTAGCCTGTAGGTTAAATCGTAACCATCTATGGTCCGAACAAGACGCCTCCCCTGAGACGTGCCAGCCATCGATAATGGCCTGAGCTCGTGCAGTGGCAAGTGTTAGATCAATGATGGTTCTCGATCTCCTAGTTACAAACGTGGGTTCAGCACCAATATTAATAATATTAAGTTTAGTTGTGAGTAAGTATTCAACAAGATTCTTACCTCTGTTGTTGCTTATCTTCATTCCCCACAGCGGATGATGGGCGTTCGAGTCGGTAGCGACGATGATCTCAAGGTTTTCATCTTCGCAGTAGTCTATCAGTCTTGCTAGATTTTCGGATGGTATCTCCTCATCATCTGGCATGTAGACTGATGCAATGACCAGCTCTTTTGGGTCTTCGGGAATTGTTAGTTTGATTGTGCATAAATCTCTGGAACAAAATTCCACAAGTGGATGTGCAGTTATGTTACGCGAAATATAAATACAGGTTCGTGGTTTATCTTGCATAGTACAATGTATAAGCTTACCTCCAAGATTGGAGAGACCGCGGATACGTTCTCCACTGATCCAGGGCTCTTGGATCAGCGTTATCGAAGTATCCTGCGACAACACCCAACAGCGCACTTGAGCCATCGCGGTTTCACTGTGTTGGGTGTTGATTTGCAGGCAGTTGATATTACTGGAGGGTAACATCGACGGGTGAGGCGCCATCGGAAACCGCGCGTTCCTCCTCCTCAATGTCGAGTGCTTGCATCTTCTCCGCACACTCGGTATACTCTTCTGGAGGGTCTGCCAGCAGAGCCTCCTCCGTCAGTTCCATAACCTCTTGGTCAGGCCGGCCGGAGGAAACCTCTGTCGGAGTCTCCGCTTGCAACGTTGGAGGGCAGAGTTCTTCAGCAACACTAGTGCTGCTTGAAGGCTCCCCCCTCGGTAAGGGATCGCGCCCCGGTGGGTCTCTTAGGAAGCGACCATTGTTGTGCCGGAACAGTACGTAGATTGTCCCTACAGTGAAGGACAGCCTACGACCCCTCGCCATGATCGCAGGGATCAGGCTTTCCGGCACACTGAAGATCAGGAAGGTCGTGTTCTCTTGAACGTCGTTCTTGAGAACACGCCACTTCCGGACCTCAGCCCACTTATTCTGCCAGTCCAGCAACTTCCCCACCCTGCTGCTGTCCTCCCACTTTCCAGGGATGGCTATCCCGCAGCGAATGCGGCGAGGTAGGTCCCTATGTTTCCCTACTTGAAGGCGTTCGCCGGATGGCAAGACCGTGCGACCTATAAATTGGCAAAGCCAATTATAGGTATTCACGTTCTTGCACCACAGGCCAAGATAACCTTGCCCCTTAATAGGCTTCCCTTTAAATTCGAGCGCCTCTTGAGGGACATGTTCAGGCGCTGGAGTTTCACCCTCGCCCAAAACCAAGGAGAAAAATTCCTTAAGGATTTGGTCGAGGATGAAATCCGAGTCGCTCAGGGATAGATACGCGGTATCTACCCCTGTAATTGCTACCAGCAAGTCGGTCTGTGTGACCTCCGCGTAGCTCCGACACGCAGTGCGCCTGTGAGAGTTGTCAAGCTTCGGCTTCTTGGGTGCCTCCTCGACTGGAGACATGCTCACATCGAGGTGCACCCTTTTGGCCGTTGCTGTCTTCCCCCCACTGGTGCCCCGCGGGCCGGAGCCAGCTTTGGTCACAGGGGCAGTCAGATCGCTGTCAGCAGATTTCTCCACTTTTGGCGATCCAGCCGCGTCCTTTTTGGCCGATGCGCTGGCTTTATTTGCCTGAGCCCTCTTCTTCCTTTCGTAGCCGCTCAGTCTTTTCCTTTTTTTAGATTGTTTCTTCTGACTAACTATCTCCCAAGAGGGATCAAATTGATTCTCTAGGGTGACAGCATTGTCAGAAGAAGAAGAAGTTTTGGTTGGCACTGGATTGGCCAAGGCACCAGTAGTTGGGTTGGACGAGTCCTTACCGCGTACCGGCACCTTAGGCTTACCAGTGCCAGATTTAGTTGGGGCAGTGGAGGGTCCAGTCATCACTCCTTTGGGTAAACCCTTAGGAGGACAGTCCGGAGTAGATAGCCCTTTTGCTGAGGCTGGCTCCGAGGGGAGCATCCATACGTCGGAAGATTTCCCGACGGAGTCACTCCCGCTAGGCCCAGCCTCAGCCCTATTCGTCAAGTCCGTCCGTTGCGCGTCCGTCAGTGAGTCCGTATTCGTAGCTAGGGTCGTTTGGGGATTTGAGTTCTTGCCCCCCCCAGAATACAAGGGGCAGCCTGTCGCTGACGCGACAGGGAGGGATTCTCGACCCGTGTCGATACCCTCCTGGGGTAGTCTACAATTCTCTTTAAAACTCATTAGGGGGAAGGGTTTGGATGAGGGGCTGACGGGAAGCTGTGAATAGGCGCCCTACCCAGTTCCTATCACAGGGAAAAGGTCGGAAGAGAAAAAGATATAGTGTAGAGATATACTACAAAAATAAATATGTAATAGCATAAAATAAATAGACAATATTTATAAGAAGTGGAATATATACTTAAACATAATAAAAGCCCTCCGCAATTGGCTACCTTCGCCACAGGAGTAAGTGGTGCAATCGAACGGGTCCCGTTATTGGCTAGGCATTACCAGGGTGCACGAACGTGGACGTTTGCAGTTACGTGATATGTTATATATGTGTCAGCCTTAACCACATCAGGCAAACTTATCATGTGATTTAAAAAATATAATGAATTATGTATAATGTCTACAAACCGGGAGAGTTTAAAATGTGTATTCTAATAGTTCTTGAACATACTAACATTGCACAGCTATGATGGATGACACAAATGATACTATTTATTTATACTTTTAAATAACATTTTATGTTCTCCATTACTACCACTTACAAAAAATATTTCTATTTACAAAAACATAAATTAAGCGCAGCCATGTTAACATTATCCAAATACACTATTTATGTGAGTGACTTTTAAATTTGACATGGAAACAATTAGTGTACAACCAATTTCTAAATTGAGTATTCCAGCTGAGAACAACTAAAGTATAATTCTGTCGCATTGAAATCTTAACAACTGAATGAGTCGAAACAATACTTAAGTCATTCTCAGCTTGAATACTCAATTCAGATCTGGTGTTAGTATCATATTTAAGAATTGAGCAAGAACTTCTTAATGGTCTTAATGTACTGTATTTTGATAATGTAAATTAAGTTTTAGGTTTAGAGTTTATCAATTTAAGAATAATATAAGTACATTTCGTTACACTGTTCTTATTCTTATCACACCCTTTAATTATTGAAGTACTTCTATTGTAACCAAATTATGGTTTAAATGCAAGATATATTAAGAAATTGAGGAATTTTGTACAAAGTCAAAATGTGCACCATATTTTTATTTGTTGACCAATAAGACTAATTTTGTATCACCTAAGACTATATTATTTTGATTCCTAGTTTTGTTTATCCGCCAACTGTGGGGAGATGTTCCTTCCAAGTACATTCTCTTTGTATCTTAACTTTTCTACTTTGGTTGGGTTTTTCAATACGTCTTCATCAGTTTGCCTTTCTATTCGTTGATCTTGAATAGGTTCTGAGGAAAAAATAACAAGTCATTTTACTTTTTTGTGGATGTAAAATTGCATTATCCAACACAGTTAACAGTGAAAAAAAAGTTAAGTGGAGGATTAACAATTAAAATAAAAATTAACAGCTATGGAATTCACAAAGGCTTTCATAAAATTTGTATTAGTATAATATACAATTTAGCCTACAGTTATATTGATATATTAAGTTTAAACTACCTCTGTGGTCTTGCGGTACGGTTGCGGAGATCTTAGATTCAATTACTAGGGTAGGATAAACTAACAAATTTGATAATGACAGTGAGATTTAACCTAGCTAGGAAGGATATTACAGTCCTGAATAATTAGGTTAGGTTATCCAAAAATTAAGATGTTTCCTAGCTTCAGTATACCACCCTGCATTTGGCTAGCATGGTGGACTATGGCCAAATCACTGTATATAGTAGGCTTGAGCCCCTCAGTGGGCTGTAAGGATGAAAAGTTTCCAGGCTGTTGTTTCATAACAACTAAGATAGGTGACATATATGGGCTATGAAGAAAGTTAGTTGGTCAGTGCAATATGGCAATGTTTACTTACTTGTAGACGGTGTATATTTGTCAGATAGTAATGATTCTAAATTGTATCCTATTATACCAACTATCGCAGCGAAAGGCAAAGTCAATATCGGTGCATTACTTCGAAGAAATTGCATTAATATCGGCCACATCTGTAAATTTACAGTTTCATTAAGGTTAGTTTTATTTTAAATGAAGCGTTGGAAAGGTTTTGATAATTGATAGAGATCTTACGATTGATTTTAAAGTATTTGTAATAGTGGTATTTATACTTCAATGTGTGACTAAAATATTTTTGATAAATTTTTACTTGCGGTAAAATGATGAACTGGAAATCGAAAAATCTAAATATTAGGGTTGTGGTTCGTTTTGTACATTTTCACTTTAATTTGTCTATGGTTGTTTGTGTGATGAAATTTAGTGCAGCTTGCTTTTTAATAACATTTTGATTAAATAAGCACTTCCGCCTAAATCTTAAACCAAAATAGTGTTAACAATTATTTTTGCATGAATTTTGAATCAAAAATAGTATTTTTTTAACACCATTCCAAATTACACAATTTTCCAATGTTCATTGTCATTTGTCAATGTCAATTCCAATCCAACCAAACAAACAAACAGCTGATTCGAAAAATATAACCTTAAAAAAAGTATTTAAACAGTTTATTTATTAAATAGTAAAACCTCAAACATAATGTACAAAACATTAACTTTTAGATTATGCAACATACTTTCTCAAGAAACCAAACATGCATTCACACAGAAAAGGTACAAAACTAAAACCGCCAGTTCGGTGTACAAAGCAATGGATATCTTCGATAGAAAAGTGAAAATTCTTCAACGAGAGAGATCGGCTTTACATCCAGACTATGAATTATCCGAATTTGTAAGAGAAGAAGTGGGGTGGAGAACTGCTGACCGAGTTTTCGACATTAAAAGAACTTTTAAAAATGCGGTTGAACTAGGTATTTTGTTTTATATTATTCCATTTAAATACATATTCTCACACCTTTTAGTCCGTAGAAGTGGTTGCCAGAACTTCAGAATAAGAAATCCTTCAGCCACTTTTGGAAGTCGAATGGGAAAAATATTGTTGTATAAATTTTAGATTTTATTATAGTGAACACCCTGAAGTAGAGCTATTTTACTTTTGTTTAAATAATAAAAATAGCCTTTACAAACAAAGGTTATTTTTATTATTTACAACCGTGATAGCCCAGTGGGTAGAACACTCAGTTATCGTGCAAACAACTAGTGTTCAAATCCTGGGTCGGGCCTACACCAATTTGTCTTTTCTTAAGACATATGTGTGGTTAATTTATCATGGTTGTTAACGGTGAGGGAAAACATCGTGAGTAAACCCACATGGCTGAGTTGTACTTAGTCATGTGACAGTGTATTCTTACAAAACGGCGATAGGCCTGCCCCCTATCACGTGAGTACACTGTCCATGCAAAATGTGGGTACTCTGAAACACCGGGTGACAAATTCACGTGTAGTTCAGAAGTATTAGTACCTCTGCCAACCCCTTTGGGGATATTCGGCGTGAACATTTATGTTTATTATGTTATTATTATTTAAGCTTTACCATGTAAAGAATATACATGTCCATAATAGGATTGTCACACCTTAAATTATTCATATAGATAGACTCAAAGAAATCTTATCTTACCTTAATAGTTAATACTTACACTACCCCTTTCTACCCAGGAGGGGCGTTTTGAGAGGCGACTAAAGGTATGGGTTTCTTTTAAATGGTTTTTGGGCAAAGCTATCACCACGAAAACTTTATTTTTAGTTCTTGTGCCCTATCAACTTCCAAATGTAGCTAAGGAGTGTCTGGCACTGTAGCTCTGGGTACCCCTTTTTGGGATTTATAGCCATGAGTTTATAGTTTTTTTGTGTTCTAAGATATAGATTGGCATGAATAAAAAGTTTGAATTATTATGATCTTATGCTATTATGAGAGTTTATGCTAGAGACTTAACAGCAAAAACCGTGAGGCATGTTGCAGCAATGTATTATTCTATGAAACTAGAGACCTCTACCGACAACTATAGCTGTTACAAATGACAAACTCACTCGCACACTAGTGGTGTCTTTCTTATATCCTATATTGCGGTAAACACTTGCTTACTTGTAGGTTGTTTAAGATTGTGGGTTCAAGAGTGGCCTGTTGTTGATGAGTACATCATAAAAACAGCATGAAAGGAAGAATGGCCCATAACAAAGGCTTAATTTATCAGTCAATCTTGTGTAGTAAGTTTTAATGTTAACAAATAAATAAACATAAGCTTCTTTATAAATAAATTTTAAAAACCGTGATAGCCCAGTGGGTAGAACACTCGGTTCTCGTGCAAGCGACTAGTGTTCAAATCCCGGGTCGGGCCTACACCAATTTGTCTTTTCTAAAGACATATGTGTGGTTAATTTATCATGGTTGTTAACGGTGAGGGAAAACATCGTGAGGAAACTCACATGGCTGAGTTGTACTTAGTCATGTGACAGTGTATTCGTACAAAACGGCGATAGGCCTGCCCCCTATCACGTGAGTACACTGTCCATGCAAAACGTGGGTACTCTGAACACTAGGTGACAAAGTCACGTTATGTTCAGAAGTATTGGTACCTTTGCCAACCCCTTCGGGGATAAACGGCGTGAACGTTTATGTTATGTTTATGTTCTTTATAAATAAATCTGAATCTGCCCCTTACATGTACATATAACATAACATAAACGTTCACGCCGAATATCCCCGAAGGGGTTGGCAGAGGTACTAATTCTTCTGAACATCACGTGACTTTGTCACCTGGTGTTCAGAGTACCCACGTTTTGCATGGACAGTGTACTCACGTGATAGGGGGCAGGCCTATCGCCGTTTTGTACGAATACACTGTCACATGACTAAGTACAACTCAGCCATGTGGGTTTCCTCACGATGTTTTCCCTCACCGTTAACAACCATGATAAATTAACCACACATATGTCTTTAGAAAAGACAAATTGGTGTAGGCCCGACCCAGGATTCGAACACTAGTCGCTTGCACGATAACCAAGTGTTCTACCCACTGGGCTATCACGGTTGTCCCTTACATGTACTACCACTATAATTATTTAAAAAAAACTTGCTGGAATGGATAAATACTAATTTCTTTTCAAATAATATAATAATCTTTTCTGCACGTTATGTTTTGTATTAATTAATAGAATGCAAATATTCTTAATTGATTAACAAAACAAATATTCACAATTGATAGTCTTGTTACTAAAAGTGATCTCTTCCAGACAACCGTTCAATCAATCGTCTTCCGACAAACTAATGTTTTTTATTCCAGGTGCGGGCAGAGGCTATGTATCTCGGCACTTTCAGCCAGACAGTGTAGAAAAAGTGACACTATGCGACACGTCCCAGACTCACTTAGACAAAGCTATAGTCGGTGAAGGAGTGCAATTCACCAAAATGATTTGCGATGAGGAGAATTTTGAAGTAAGTTATTTAAAGAAAAAAAACCAAGAAAAGATTTTTTTTTATTTAGCACACTTATAAAGTAATCAATGACAATGACATATTTTTTTTTATTTTTTTTTATTATGCTGGCTGTATCTGCGATCAGTTTTTCAACTATAATCAGATGAGATGTCGGTACAATCTTATTTTAGGGGACTTCTCCACTAAGAACTCTCCCTTCTATGTACTAATTTTGCCAAGGTCCATTATTGATAGCCTTTTTAGCCAAAAAAAGTCTAAAAAGTCAAAAAGTTTATTTTTCAAAATAAAGTTAAATACTAACATTTTTTGAACGTCATAGTTTTAAATTAATCGTTAATCCGTTGCTTCGGAAGGTGTTCGTAAAGAGAAGAAGCAACAAAGAAACTCTTTACATTCACATTTTTTCATTTTTTCAAAATATGGTTTGTACAATTTCAGTTTATAAACATGTTTTTACTTTACAAAAGATTTTCTATGCGACCAAACCAAACGCTAGTTTGACATAATTAAAATAAATTGTCCATCACAAAAACCAATCACATAACGTGAGAAGAAAAATCCTCACCAGACAATTATTCCTAGGAATAACGAGGGAAGATTTTTAGCTTTACGGACATGGTCATGTGCGCGTTGGGTCCTTGTCGTTTAAAAAATCTTGAACACTGTAGTAAGATTTCTTTAAAAGCATGGCTTTAATTGCCTTTTTAAAAGATGCCACGTGGCATGAATGAAAAGTTTGAGTTATCGTGATCTTAAGGGATATTAAGGTGTACATTGTGTTTCTTTTCTAGTCACCAAGTATAATCTGCGCCTAACAATTAAAAAAAAGTTACTTTTACTGTTTATAATATTTGTATAGATTAGTTGAGATGAAATACACAACGTGACGACGTGAAAGCTCAATGGGTAGAACACCGGTTAACGTGCAAGCGACTAGTGTTCCAATCCCGGGTCGGGCCTACACTAATTTGTCTTTTATAAAGACATATGTGTGGTTAATTTATCACGGTTGTTAACGGAGAGGGAAAACATCGTCAGGAAACCCACATGGCTGAGTTGTGCTTAGTCATGTGACAGTGTATTCGTACAAAACGGCGATAGGCCTGCCCCCTATCACGTGAGTACACTGTCCATGCAAAACGTGGGTACTCTGAGCCAGGTGACAAAGTCACGTGATGTTCAGAAGAATTAGTACCGCTGCCAACCCCTTCGTGAGCGTTTATGTTATGTTATGAAATACACAATATTTCCAAAAAAGGGGTAGCCAGAGCTTCAGAAATGTAAAATCTTTAGCCACTTTTAGAAGTTGAACCTAAAAATTTATTTTGTACTATTTCTTATTTACATACATACATACATACATATACTCACGGCTATAATTCCCTAGAAGGGGTAGCCAGAGCCAAGGTATTACAAATTCCTCAGCCACTTTTGGAAGTTGAGTGGGGAAACGGCGGTAAAATAAAGGTTTTTGGTGATGGGTCTCCAACCGCATCGCCCAAAAATACAATAAAAAGCCCCGATACCCTTAGTCGCCTCTTACGACACCCGTGGGTAGAAAGGGGTAACGACATTCTAAGCCGGCACTACACGGCTATTTATTATTTGTTGATTCTTATTAATAATTATGTTTCTTATATTTCACGTGCGTACACTGTCCATGCAAAACGTGGGTACTCTGAACACCAGGTGACAAAGTCACGTGATGTTCAGAAGTATTAGTACCTCTGCCAACCCCTTCGGGGATATTCGGCGTGAACGTTTATGTTTATGTTTATGTTCTTATATTTCAGTTTCCTGAAAACAGTGTGGATTTACTGGTGTCCTCGTTATCTTTGCATTGGGTCAATGATTTGCCAAAGTGCTTCGACAGTATTATGAGATGCTTAAAACCTGATGGGGTAAGTAGAGTTGCTAAATTTAATTTTACCTGGCCACTCAGAAAGTATTGCGAAAAAAGGTTTTAATGTATGAAACACTGGCCGGTTGTAATGTATACTGAAAATATAAGTCTTTATAAATAATAAAAGGTACGTTCCAATTTTAAAATTTCCCTCTTTATTTTTTACGAGCTATTTTAAATTGTCGTGTCTTACTGAAAAATGAATCTGAGCCGGGAACATTTTCGCGCTATGATTTTGTCGATTTCAAATGTCGCTTAAAACCAGATGAATCATACGATAGACTTCAAATGGCGTTTATGAATGAAGGGCCTTCCAAGGCAACCGTGTATCGTTGGTATAACGAATGGTCGATTAACTTTGTGGGATGAAGAAAGAAGTGGTCGCCCTCTAACGGCTGTTACGGATGAAAACGTGGTGGAAGTGCAAAATTTAATTCATGACAATAGGCGAATATAGAGAACTATCTAGAAATTCAGCACATTATGCAGATTGGATCGGGAAGCGTTCATGAGATTTTACACGAACATCTTAACGTGAGGAGGATAGTTTCACGTTGGGTGCCACACAACCTCACCGAGGTACAGAAACAGGCCCGGGTGGAATGGTGTCGTGATATGATTAATAAATTTGATGCTGGCTCGTCTCGGCGTGTTTACGACATCGTTACAGGTGATGAGTCCTGAATTTATCAATACGATCCAGAAACGAAGCGCCAGTCGACGGTTTGGGTATTTCAAAACGAAGCGACCCCTACCAAAGTGAAGAGATCTAGAAGCGGTGGGAAGATTTTGATCGCAAGTTTTTCAATATGACTGGTTATTTGGTGTCAATTCCTTTACAAGATCAAAGAAGTATTGTTGCAGACTGGTATACTACTAAATGCTTGCCAGTAGTTTTCTCAGTTGCTCACAACAATGTTACTGCCGGCGGGCGGGCGGCCCCCTGATTACGTATCTTTCGCGACTGTCGATTGTGTCGCAAGTTGCGCGGTTGTCGCTGTCAATGTCATAAATTTGTATGCGATTTGACACTTTTGACAGCGACAATATTGCAATTTGCGACACAATCGCGGTCGCTAAAGATACATAATCAGGGTGCCGGCTACTGCTTCACCACGACAACGCGCCCGCTCACACCGCGCTCAAAACGACGGACTTCCTGAACAGCACGCCGGTCAAACTCTTGGGTCACCCTCCTTACAGCCTTGACCTGGCACCGTGTAACTTCTTTTTATTCCCTAAAATAAAAAAAATCAACTCAAAGGGATACAATTTTCATCGCCGGAAGATGCGCTGTCAGCGCTTCAGCGGGCTGTAAATGAGGTGTCTGCGGCGGACTGGAAAAAGTGTTTCGAAAACTGGTTTAGACGTATGAAACTTTGTATAGATGCTGGTGGAGAGTACTTTGAAGAGATTTAATAACAACATTTTTACCCATGATAGGGTGGTAAGAAAGTGTTTATGGGAGGTGTTATCCAAGTTCGGTTTGGGGAGTCAACTTATACGTGCATTGGTATCACTCTATGAGGATTCTAGTGCATGTGTAAGAGTAAACGGGGAAAACACTGACTGGTTCGGAATCTCTAGGGGTGTCCGACAGGGATGTGTAGCTTCTCCGTGGCTCTTCAATTTGTTCATGGATGACTGTTTGACAGAGTTGCGTGAAAGTGATTATGGACTAAGGATGGGTGGATTCATCATTAAATGCCTCTTGTATGCTGACGATCAAGTGCTACTTGCATCATCGGCAGAAGAGTTGCAAGAGATGATGAATATTGCATGTGAGTCTTTTGTAAGAAAGGGAATGAGGGTGAATGTGGATAAGACCAAAACGATGGTTTTTGAGAGACAGGAAGATGTGACAGAATGCGTGATTGCGATTGATGGTAAGGATGTGGAACAGGTGAAGGAGTTTGTATATCTGGGAAGTTTGTTTACAAGGGATGGAAAATGTGATGAAGACATTGAAAGAAGAGTGAAAAAGGGTAATGCGGTAAATGGAGCAATGAATAGCCTAATGACCAGTAAATCGGTGTCTGAAAAGGCCCGAATGGCTGTGCATGATGCTGTTCTTGTTCCTACGCTTATGTATGGAAGCGAATGTTGGGTGTGGCAGAAGAAGCATGAGAGCAGAGTGAATGCAGTAGAGATGAGGTCCCTCAGAAAAATTTGTAATGTTAGATTGTGTGACCGAGTGAGAAATAGCGTTATTCGTAAAAAGTGTGGTGTGAAAGATGATATTGTAAGAAAGATAGAAAAAGGAATGTTGAGATGGTTTGGGCACATAGAGAGGATGGATGATAGAAAATTGGTAAAAGGCATCTATAGAGCTAGTGTGGATGGTAATGTTAGTAGAGGACGACCACGGAGAACACACTTGGACCAAATTGAGAGTGTGCTCAAAAAGGCTGGCGTCCGAAGTATGAAGAATAAAAGAGCATGTATGAAAAGATTGATGGATGTAAACGAAGCTAGAGAGGTTTGTCAGGATCGTACGAAGTGGCGATCGATAGTCTCTGCCTACCCCAATGGGAATTAATGGCGTGAGTATATGTATGTATGTATGTATTTTTACCCATAGAACATTTTTTTTTATTTTCGCAAAATTTTCTGAGTGTCCCACGTACTATTTGGAAGAGAGGGTAGTTATTTACGTATTCTTTGGATACACTATTACATACATATAGCCACGCGATTGGTTCTCAAAGGGATGAACAGACAATATTGATCGCCACTTTGTATGATCCTGGCAAACCTCTCTAGTTCTTTTATTCTTCACTCTTCAAACGCCTGCGTTTTTGAGAATGAATATTTGATCTAATAATTATTGATAATTTCCGTGATTGAGATTAATGGTAAGAAAGTGGAACAAGTGAAAGAGTTTGTATATTTGGGAAGTTTGTTTACTAGGGATGGAAAGTGTGATGAAGATATCGAGAGAAGAGTGAAAAAGGGTAATGCGGTAAATGGAGCACTGGATAGTCTAATGTCTAGTCAGTCGGTGTCTGCAGCATGTATGGCTGTGCATGATGCTGTCCTCGTTTCTACGCTTATGTATGGCAGTGAATGTTGGGTGTGGCAGAAGAAGCACGAAAGTAGAGTGAATGCAGTAGAAATGAGATCCCTCAGAAAAGTGTGTAATGTAAGGTTATGTGATCGTGTGAGGCATGATGTGATTCGTGAAAGGTGTGGTGTAAAAGATGATATTGTAAGAAAGATAGAAAAAGGAATGTTGAGATGGTTTGGGCACATAGAGAGGATGTATGACAGTAAATTGGTGAAAGATATATATAGAGCCAATATGCAAAACGACCTCGGAGCAAAACGACCTCGGAGGACACATTTGGATCAAATAGAAAATGTGCTCAAAAAGAGCAGGTGTCCGCAGTATGAAGAATAAAAGAGCATGTATGAAAATATTGATGGATGTAAACGAAGCCAGAGAGGTTTGCCAGGATCGTACAAAGTGGCGATCGATAGTCTCTGCCTACCCCAATGGGAACTAACGGCGTGAGAATATGTATGTATGTATGTATAATTTCCGTGTAGTGTCGGCTTAGAATGTCGCTACCCCTTTCTACCCACGGGTGTCGTAAGAGGCGACTAAGGGTATTGGGGATTTTTATTGGATTTTTGGGCGATGCGGTTGTTGACCCATCACCAAAAACCTTTATTTTACCGACTCAACTTCCAAAAGTGGCTCAGGAATTTATAATTCCTTGGCTCTGGCTACCCTTTATAGGGAATTATAGCCGTGAGTATATGTATGTATGTTGATCTAAGTCTGTCTTCCGTGGTGACGTTACCTACGTGTAAATACATAATATGGTAGGAAATCAACATGTGTGTGAAATACACATAATTATTATTAGGTATATAAATTAATATATATATAGGTTGTAAATAAGTTAAATCTTTTTGTTCATGAAAACCTCATGTGGGGATTATTACTAATAAATAAAGAATTATTAAAAGAAAGAAAAATTCCGCCCCCCGCCCCGCCTGTGTCGAAATTTTTCTTTCCTTTATTAATTCTTTATTTATTGTAATTAAGTTGTGTTTAATTAAGTTCCGTTTAAATTACATTTATATTTGACCGTAATTTAAATTAAAGAGTTATTCATTTGTTCCTCACCATAAAGGTTGACTGGAAAAAATCGCGTTAAGGCGATAAGTCCGCCTTTGTGTACATTTACTGTTTTGTAATTTTTAAATACTGTTTGTGTGTTGTGTATTTGTATGCAATAAAGTGTTTATATAATATATAAACAAAATTAACAAATAATTATAAAATAACCACACATATGAGTTTAGAAAAGACTCATTGGTGTAGGCTTGACTCGGGATTTGAACCCACGCCAAATGAGCTATTGCGGTTAAATAATACCCTATATATATATATTGGCTGATGATGATGATGATGATGACTCTTTTATCAGGTATTCATGGCAGTAGTATTCGGTGGAGATACCTTAGTGGAACTACGTCAATCTTTGCAAATGGCAGAAACGGAGCGACTCGGTGGAATGTTCCAGCATATATCACCGTTCACCAGGATCAGGGATATAGGGGGGCTGATGAATGCGTAAGTTGTGGTGATACACCCTATCATCCTATTAATATTATAAATGTGAAAGTTTAGATGTTTGGATGTTTGTGTGTTTGAGGCAAGAAGGCTTCTCAATTACAGAATTTATATGAATGAAATTTAACAAAACGCTAGATTATGACCCAAATTATAACATAGGATACTTTTAATCCCAGAAAAAATAGATCAATAAAATATTCACGCCTGATTGAACTCAGAATACCGGAAAAAAATTGTCACAGCAATTTGTTAAGCTAAATATTTTGTCCGCGCATCAAGTGTTGCACATAATGACGAATTCACTCGCACAATAGCGGCGTCTCTCTCATATTATAAATCGCGGTATTGAAGTATTTATCATTATTATTGTAAATTAGGCACTTTTCAAATAAAACGTGCTCTAAACACCAGCAATGGTGGCCTGAGGAATGTCTAAATAAGAATATTACTTGAGAAGCAATAGTGATAGCCCAGTGGGTAAAACACTCGGTTATCGTTGCTAACGACTAGTGTTCAAATCCTGGGTGGGGCCTACACCAATTTGTCTTTTCTTAAGACATATATGTGGTTAATTTATCATGGTTGTTAACGGTGAGGGAAAACATCGTGAGGAAACCCACATGGCTGAGTTGTACTTAGTCATGTGACAGTGTATTCGTACAAAACGGCGATAGGCCTGCCTCCTATCACGTGAGTACACTGTCCATGCAAAACGTGGGTACTCTGAACACCAGGTGACAAAGTCACGTGATGTTCAGAAGTATTAGTACCTCTGCCAACCCCCTCGGGGATATTTAGCGTGAACGTTTATGTTATGTATGTAACTAAGAAATCATCAAATTATTCTGTCGAAATGTATCAATATCTTCTTTATCATGTGACGTATTTGTGAGAGACACGCGTCATACTCTTAGGACAGGTAAAGAACTACACTTGATATTCGGATGTATTAAAGATAGAAAAAGGAATGTTGAGATGGTTTGAGCACATAGAGAGAATGGATGACAGTAAATTGGTGAAAGAGATAATATAGAGCCAATGTGGAAGGTAATGTTAGTAGAGGACGACCTCGGAGGACACATTTGGATCAAATAGAAAATGTGCTCGAAAAGGCAGGTGTCCGCAGTATGAAGAATAAAAGAGCATGTATGAAAAGATTGATGGATGTAAACGAAGCCAGAGAGGTGTGCCAGGATCGTACTAAGTGGCGATCGATAGTCTCTGCCTACCCCAATGGGAACTAACGGCGTGAGAATATGTATGTATGTATGTAGTATCTCTGCCACCCTTAAAAGATATATATATATTTCTTTTAATCCACAGGGCCGGCTTCACCCTCCAAACGGTAGACAGCGACAGTGTAACAGTGTGGTATCCAAGCGCGTTCCATGTGATGTCAGAACTAAGGGTATTGGGGGAGACGAACGCACATAATACGAGGCCGTTGAGGTTGAATAGAGATGTGATGTTTGCGGCCGCAGCTCTGTATGATCAGGTTTATGGGAAGGTAAGTTATACATGAAATACATACATACATGTACTTATGAGTACATACATACATACATATACTCACGGCTATAAATCCCTAGAAGGGTAGCGAGAGCTAAGGAATAAGAAATTCCTCAGCCACTTTTGAAAAATTTAGTGGGGAAAAGATAGTAAAGCTCTCCAATGGGTCCAAATGGGTCTCCAACCGCATCGCCCAAAAATCCCTTAAAAGCCCCAATACCGTTAGTTGCCTCTTACGTACACCCATCGGTAGAAACGGGGTAGTGCTATTCTAAGCCGACACAACGCGGCATACGACTTATGAGTGTTATCCTACAACTGCTGTGCTGTGTTGCTATGTAGTGTCGGCTTAGAATAGCACTACCCCATCTCTTCCGGTGAGTGTACGTAAGAGGCGACGAGAGCGTAAGAGGTATTTGGGCTTTTTAGAGATTTTTGGGCGATATGGTTGGAGGCCCATCACCAACTCCAGTGGTGCGAGGGGCGTGGGCAAAAGATGGTAAAATAAATCTAATCATCTTTTCCCCACGCAAATTCTAGTGATTTATAGCCGTGAAAAGGCCCGAATGGCTGTGCATGATGCTGTTCTTGTTCCTACGCTTATGTATGGAAGCGAATGTTGGGTGTGGCAGAAGAAGCATGAGAGCAGAGTGAATGCAGTAGAAATGAGGTCCCTTAGAAAATTTTTTAATTTTAGATTGTGTGACCGAGTGAGAAATAGTGTTATTCGTGAAAAGTGTGGTGTGAAAGATGATATTGTAAGAAAGATAGAAAAAGGAATGTTGAGATGGTTTGGGCACATATAGAGGATGGATGATAGAAAATTGGTAAAAGGGATCTATAGAGCTAGTATGGATGGTAATGTTAGTAGAGGACGACCACGGAGAACACACTTGGACCAAATTGAGAGTGTGCTCAAAAAGAACAAAAGAGCATGTATGAAAAGATTGATGGATGTAAACGAAGCTAGAGAGGTTTGTCAGGATCGTACGAAGTGGCGATCGATAGTCTCTGCCTACCCCAATGGGAATTAATGGCGTGAGTATATGTATGTATGTATTTTATCCTAAAAGGTATTCATCGACAACTTTTGGCAGTTGAATGGGTAATAGATTAATAAATAAAGGAAAGAAAAATTCCGACTCAGGCGGGAATCGAACCTGCGACCTCGGGTATACGCCCCCGGCTGCCAGCGCGAAATTCTTCTATCCTTTGTTTTTTTTACACGTTTAAGTAGTGTTTGCGGTTCCTACCTCCGAATTAGTAATAATCCCCACATGAGGTTTTCATGAACAAAAAGATTTAAATTATGGGTATGGGTATGGTATGGGTAATTGATGGCATATTCTCTTTTGGATCTAAATGTTTGGATCTGTGGTCGTCCTCTACTATTATTACCTTCCACATTCAGTATTATATTTGCCACATCAATAAAATCTCTACTGCGAAGAGAATCTGCTGTGTAGTGTCGGCTTAGAATAGCACTACCCCATTTCTTCTGGTGGGTACGTAAGAGGCGACTAACGGTATTTGGGCTTTTTAGGGATTTTTGGGCGATGCGGTTGGAGACCCATCACCAAGAACCTTTATTTCACCATTTTTTCCCTACGCAACTTCCAAAAGGAGCTGAGGAATTTTTAATTCCCTAGCTCTGGCTACCCCTTTAAGGGATTTATAGCCGTGAGTATATGTATGTATGCGAAGAGTTCGTGGAAGTTAAAACTGTATCTTAAAAATGATTGTAGAGAGGTGTGACTCCTCCCTTCATACTAGGTTCTCTCTTGTTTGTTTTTTACTAACATACATACATATACTCACGGCTATGAATCCCTAAAAGGGGTAGCCAGAGCTGAGAAATTAGAAATTCCTCAGCCACTTTTTTTACTAACATAGACAATAAGTAAAATACTAACACTAAATACGGGCTAAAATTGTCTGAAAATAAAATATTTTTATTTTATTTATTTAAAAGTGCCGTGCCGTGAAGTGCCGGCTTAGAATGTTGCTACCCCTTTCTACCCACGGGTGTCGTAAGAGGCGACTAAGTTGTAGACCCATCACCAAAAACCTTTATTTTACCGCCTTTTCCCCACTCAACTTCGAAAAGTGGCTGAGGAATTCATAATTCCTTGGCTCTGGCTACCCGTTCTAGGGAATTATAGCCGTGAGTATATGTATGTATGTATGTATATTATTAACAATAGTAGAGGACGACCACGGGGGGCACATTTTGATGAAATAGAGAATATGCTAAAAAAAGCACGCGTCTGTAGTCTGAAGAACAAAGCGCATGTATGTAAATATTGGTGAGTGCAGACGAAGCCAGAGAGGTTTAAAGGAAGGAAAAGGTAGTAAAAATAAAGGTTGTTGCTGATGGGTCTCCAACCGCATCGCCCAAAAATCCCTTAATAGCCCCAATACCGTTTGTCGCCTCTTACGTACACCCACCGGAAGACATAGGGTAGTGCTATTCTAAACCGACACTACACGGCAACGGTGTTATTAATATCTATATATAATTATTAATCAATAGTTTATAAAATTAAATTTCTTATAGGTAGTAGAATCACAGCAAAGTCGAGGCGTCCCAGCCACATTCGAGCTGATAAACTTCCTCGGATGGAAGCCAGATCCTACCCAGCCACAGCCCAAAGAGAGAGGGACTGGGGAAGTATCTTTAAGGGATTTGCATCAGTAAGTGGTTATTTGTAGATACATTATATAAATTCCTGAGAGGGGTAGCCAGAGCTATAGAATCAGAAAATTCTGTAGCCACTTCATATCCTATTAATATTATAAAGGCGAAAGTTTGTAAGTATGGATGTATGGATGTTTGTTACTCTTTCACGTAAAAACTAATGAATGGATTTGAATGAAACTTTACCACAATATAGCTTATACATCAGAATAACACATAGGCTAAAATTTTTGAGGTTTTATTAAATTAATTAAAAAAACGCCTTAAGCTTTGTCAAAAGCAAATTTGACAGTACGAAGTCTGTCGGGTCAGCTAGTAAAATTATATTTGTATTTGTTGATTTCAAGTATTTTTGTTACCATAAGTGAATATTAATTTTGTTTAAACATAAAGCTGTGTAGTATCAGGGTAGAATAACACTATCCAATTTCTGTATAGCAAGCACGAGCGCTATTTTATCGACACGATAACGGTTAGAATGAGATGGCAGTATACGATACTAAGTAAGTGCGTAAGAGATGGCTGCTTTATCCCATGCGATAACTAGTTTAAACACGGCTCGTGCTTGCCCTTTTGCAAAGGTGTTGTAACGTAAGAGACGACTTAAGGTTTAGGGGATATATCATATATTAGCTGTGTAGTGTCGGCTTAGAATAGCACTACCCCATTTCTTCCGGTGGGTGTACGTAAGAGGCGACTAACGGTATTGGGGCTTTTAAGGGATTTTTGGGCGATGAGGTTGGAGACCCATCACCAACAACCTTTATTTTACCATCTTTTCCCCACTCACATTTCCAAAAGTGGCTGAGGAATTTGTCATTCCTTAGCTCTGGCTAACCCATCTAGGGATTTACAGCCGTGAGTATATGTATGTATGTATGTATATCATATACATACATATACTCGCGGCCATAAATCCCAAAAAAGGGTAGCCAGAGCTTCAGAACTAGAATCTCCTCAGCTACATTTGGAAGTTGATGAGGATAAGATGGTAGAATAAAGTATCGTTAGTGATGGGTCTCCAACCGCATCGCCCAAAAACCACTTAAAAAGGCCCAATACCCATAATCGCCTCTTACTACTCCCGTGGAGAGAATGATAGAAAAGGTTGACATTCTAAGCCGGCAATACACGGCATTTTTAAGAGATAATTTGACAAAAAATATATTTTGATGTTCAGAAGTATCAGTACCTCTGCCGTCTTTTTGGGGATATAAGGCGTGAACGATGACTTTCCGTATAGATAAAGTATTGGATCCAATACTGCTGTGTAGTGCCGGCTAAGAATAGCACTACCCCATTTCTTCCGGTGGGTGTACGTAAGAGGCGACTAACGGTATTGGGGCTTTTAAGGCATTTTTGGGCGATGCGGTTGGAGACCCATTACCAAAAACCATTGTTTCACCATCTTTTCCCCACGCAACTTCCAAAATTGGCTGAGGAATTTCTAATTCCCTAGCTCTGGCTACCCCTTCGCGGGATTTATATATGTATGTATGTATGTGTATAAAGTATGGTTATTAGTTACAAAGCTAATTACATATATTTTTCTTTTTCAGAATCGACAAAATACTCAAAGATACAAAAACTGTAGTATTAAATGATGAAGATATGAAGTAAAGATATTTTTAATGAAATTTTGTAAATATTAGATTTATTGTTAGTTGAGATAAATTATTGTTAAAATAAACTTATGGAAATTATTTGAATTTGTTTTCTTTACAAAACGGAATTTCAGTGTGTGTTTAAGCCTGGGTTGTGCGCTTTGTGATTCCCTTTTCTGGCTTTTGTAGATGTAGATAAGTTAAAACTCCTCCTCTATGTTAAAGCAACGTGTAATGTTCAAGATGGAATGATTATAGAATTCATGGGTATAGGCAGACGGAACAATGTATCTGTAGCGACGCGCTATCAGTACACAATGACGCGCACTACATAGAAACGCTGACAGTGCAAGAAGAATAACATTGCACAGCAACACGAAACCAAGTAATATACGTCACACGCGTCATCAAGACTCGCCATACAAATCGTACATCGCGCAATCGAAGTTTCTAAAACATTTACTATATATACAAGTTCCAACTTAATACAGTTGGACCGCGGTCCCCAGGCATACCACTGCCTGGCGGAAGATTTTCCCATTTCCTCCGCATATCCAATAACATTAAATGATGATTAATTGCGTCGATGAGGTGATTGGTCGACGATGATGCGATAATCTATTTGACAATTTGAAATGCTGAGATTTGCTGAACAGGCGTTAATTCGCAGCTATAGACCCAGAGATTCACGTATTTTAGATGGGCTGGAACAGAGTGAATTTATAGTGTCTGATCACTGCAATAAGATCTAGAAAAAAGGAAGAGCTTCGAAATTATTTATTTATTTGGTATTTTCGGAAGTTGAGTGGGGAATAGCATACATACATACATATACAACCTTTATTCTACCATCTTTTCCCCACTCAACTTCCAAAAGTGGCTGAAGAATTTGTAATTCCTTAGCTCTGGCTACCCTTTCTAGGAATTTATAGCCGTGAGTATATATGTATACATATAAGCACGGCTATAAATCCATGTTAGCTTTGAGATAAGACATCTCAGCCACTTTTTAAAATTAAATGGGGAAAAGTTTGTAAAGAAAAGGTTTTCTTTGATGGGTCTCCAAACGCATCGCCGAAAACATACATACATATACTCACGGCTATATTTCCCTAGAAGGGGTAGCCAGAACTAAGGAATCATAAATTCTTCAGCCACTTTTGGAAGTTGAGTGGGGAAAAGATGGTAAAAATAAAGGTTTTTGGTGATGGGTCTCCAATCGCATTGCCTAAAAATCCAAAAAAAGTCCCAATACCCTAAGTGCGCCTCTTACAACAACCGTGGGTAGAAAGGGGTAGCGACATTCTAAACCGGCACTACACGGCAAATCGCCGAAAAATCACTTTAAAAGCCCCAATAATCGCGACGTCCAATAACCCATTAAATAGCTCCAATGCCCTAAGTCGCATCCTATGATACCCGTGGGAAGAAATGGGTTTGTGTTATTCTAACCCGACACTTCACAGCATCTATCAGCAAAATATAATAACATAACATAACATGAAACATAAACGTTCACGCCGAATATCCCCGAAGGGGTAGGCAGAGGTACTAATACTTCTGAACGTCACGTGACTTTGTCACCTGGTGTTCGGAGTACCCACGTAAAATATAACAAAATTTTGAGTTAAAAAAATTATTGAGTTTGACTTACAAACATAGGTGTACATATAATCAGTTAGCTCCATTGCGGTCGGCAGAGACTATCGATCGCCATTTTATACGATCCTGGCAAAACTCTCTGGCTTTGTTATCATCCACAAATCTGTTCATACATGCTCTTTTATTCTTCATACTTCATATAATAGACACCTGCCTAATTCACACATTTACATTCTCTATTTAATACATACATACATACATATACTCACGGCATAAATCCCAAAAAGGGGTAGCCAGAGCTTTAGAGCAAAAAACTCCTCAGCCACATTTGGAAGTTGATAGGGGAGAAGATGGTAGAAATAAAGTATCGTTGGTGATGGGTCTCCAACCGCATCGCCCAAAAACCCCTTAAAAAAGCTCCAAACCTTTAGTCGCCTCTTACAACACCCGTGGGTAGAAAGGGGTAGTGATATTCTAAGCCGGCACTACACGGCCAAACATTGAATTGTTTAAAAAAGATTGAGTTTCTTGAAAATAAATATGCTGTTGTTAAATTAAATATTTGTTTCAAGGCGTATCATTACAATATGATAAAATGGCTGAATATCACCAGGGCTCTATTTATAATGTTTCCAGACAAACACCAAATTATACTTAGTTTGAACCTTAGAAAAGATACTAAAGGATTCTTCTCGCAACAATAAACCTGCATCGCAAGCCGAAGTAGATTTAAACTCAAAAATTTTCGCTGTCAAGGAGTTAGCAGAGGTACTAATACTTCTGAACATCACGTGTCATTGTCACCTGGTGTTCAGAGTACCCACGTTTTCCTTGGACAATGTACTCACGTGATAGAGGGTAGGCCTATCGCCGTTTTGTAATGCCGGCGTGAACACCTTTAACAACCATGATAAACTAACAAAACAAACGAGGGGCATTTATTTATTATTTATCTATTAACACAAGGAAAACAAACAGCTGAGATACTTAAAATTAGGATACACTTTTAACACATAATCGCCTAATAGTTTTCACCAATTAAATATGGAACCTTAGTCCTGCCTGCCCTGCATCCCAAAAGAAACTAGATATTCAAAAAATATCAATTTTATTATTTATTACAAGTATCGATCTTTTCAAAGTATTCACCCTGAGCATGTATACACTTTTCCATACGTCTGAACCAATTGGAAAATACCTGTGAAATTATAGGCATGCAGCGCATCTTCTTTGTTTTCAAACCTCTTCCCCTTTAGTTTTTCTTTGATTTTTGGAAACAAGTAAAAATCACAAGGCGCTAGGTCAAGGGAATATGGCGAGTGAGGGAGAATTGACACATTTTTCGAGTTGAAAAAGTCTAGTGTTCTGGCAGAAGTGTGCGGCGCCGCATTGTCGTGGTGCCAGAGAAGGTGCCGGATTCCTGACTTCGGTCGCCTGTCTCACCAAGCTGATATTACTGTTGGAGCACAAAATGTCACATACCGTTCGGAGTTCACCGTCCTTTCATTCTCTAGCACAACAGTAGCAATATGACCCGTTTTGCAGAAAAACGAGGCGACCATTTGTTTCTGTGTGCTTCGTGCACGGCGACATTTCGGCGGCGGAGTTGGCTCGTCTTCAAAGCACCATACAGTCGACTGTCGCTTTGATTCGGGATCATAGTTATATAGCCATGTTTCGTCATAAGTATATCATATACATTTTTTTTCTCGCCTCCGTTGAATTTATCTATCATGAATAGGCACCAAGCTATCCAACGGTCTTTCTGCTAATCGGTAAGTTTGTGCAGCACCCATCCCGAACAACGTTTACGGAGAGAAAGGTGGTCGTGAATTATGGTTTGCGTTGCTGCTGATCCAATCCCTAGTTTTCGCTCTAGCTCTACATATGTAATTCGTCGGTTTTCGCGAATAAGTTTTTCGACTGCACTTACGTTTTCTTGCTTGACCGCGGTTGGCGGCCGCCCTGTGTTCGTTTCATCTTCGAGACATCCCCGTCCTCTTTTGAATTCAGCAAACCAATTGAATACTGTTGCTCGGGAACAAGCAGACTCACCAAAAGTAGAAGCCAAAAGTTCAAAACTTGAGGCTTTAAACCTTTTTTAAAGTCATAATAAATCATAGCGCGAAAATCACGTCGACTGAGCTCCATATTGTTGCAAGTGAATTCCCGCCATTCTCGGAGAAATGATGCTCATTCAAATAAAAAATAAATAAAACAAGTGTGTTCTATATTCAAATATGTCAATAAAAAACCAGTCTATAAGATGGTGTATAGCTTGCCAGTGTCAATAAAATGAGAAAAGAGTATCTAGTTTCTTTTGGCATGCCCCTCGTATATATAGAAATAAATAAATATCGCCTATATGATAACTAGGTTGGCATGGGACCGTCGTATGCCAATATAAGGAGCGAAGCTATATATATATATATATATATATATATAGGTACAAAATATAGATAGATCGCCGTGTAGTGTCGGTTCAGAATAGCACTACCCCGTTTCTTCTTTCACGATCTTTTCCCCACTCAATTTTCCAAAAATGCCTGAGGAATTTCTAAATCCTTAGCTCTGGCCACCCCTTCTAGGGATTTAAAACAGGGAGTATAAGTAAGTAAGTAAGTATACTTTTGTAGTCATCTGTTCTCAAGGAATATTAATGGTAAGCAAGGCATAGATTCGTCTAGATTCGTTCATTGATTATATCTATTAATTATATTATTATTATAGATACTCTTTTCTTCAGTCAGCACAAACTGCCTAGGTAGACGGCAACAGTCTAGAACACCCCATGGTAGCTCTTACTGCGCGCGGCCTAAGGGCAATAAGGGGTATCCTAGCGTATGGCTGAATACCGACATACATACTAAATTTCGGGTATACTAAGGACATACTAAGGGTCAAATCCTGGGTCGGGCCTACACTAATTTGTCTTTTCTAAAGACATATGTGTGGTTAATTTATCATGGTTGTTAACGGTGAGGGTAAACATCGTGAGGAAACCCACATGGCTGAGTTGTACTTAGTCATGTGACAATGTATTCGTACAAAACGGCGATAGGCCTGCCCCCTATCACGTGAGTACACTGTCCATGCAAAACGTGGGTACTCTGAACACCAGGTGACAAAGTCACGTGATGTTCAGAAGTATTAGTACCTCTGCCAACCCCTTCGGGGATATTCGGCGTGAACGTTTATGTTATGTTATGTTATACTAAATTTGCCATCGTTACGAAGAGCCCTTCGCTGCATCCACTTGCCAGAATTGTGACAATATTTACCAAATGCAAGGAGAAACAACAAACAAATACACGAATAATGAAAGATTTTATGAAATACTTCGACTACTTCAATACGATTTTCGGCATAATGAGTACAATCAGAACAAATTAATACAAATAGAGACGCAGAAACTGTCATTACTGACTGGAATAGATATAAGTCATGAATTCGAATAAACGTGTTCTAAGTTCCTGCTTGCTATAAGCTTATTGTAGTTTGGAAGTCTGCACTACAATTTGGGTGATGCACGTGATGCACTACAGCAGATACAAAGTGTCCCTCAAGCCATAATCCTCAAATTTTAAAACTTCATGAAATTGATTTTGATCAATGCTAAAAAATAGTGCATAAATAGTGCTAAATAGTGCCATAGACCACATAAATAGTGCTATTATGGTTAAAAAGTTATAGCTAAATCTTATTGAGGATTATAGCTTGAGGTTCAAGCCATAATCCTCATCTCTGCAGCAAACAAACGGTGCGGCCTAGAGTCTAGGTTAAGGTCTCAAAAAATAGTGCATAAATAGTGCTCACGTTATGCCAATTCCCAGAAGGAACCGTTCATCGGTTCCGGAGTTTTGAAAACCTCAAATATCTCCGTAATGTCTGCAGCTATTCGGTTGAAAATTATGTCAAAAAATAGTGCGGAAATAGTGCTTCCAAACTATAATTATTTCCATCCGATTTATTAAGCCCAAGTATCTAAATAGAAAGCATTAACTTTCACATACATTTCTGTCCAGGTACACTCCAGCAGAAAAGTGATTAGGATTTTTCTTAAAGATTTTTCAAAGTTTCGTTTTAGTATGCATATTATTTAATCAAATAAATTGCTATTATTTAAGTAAGGCTATTTTAATTGCTATTATTTAAGTAAGGCTGTTTCTTTTTCATATGCGCGGCGAGTGTTGTAATCTTGTAACCTCACTTAGACTAACTAACCCATTAAACCATCCAATACCACTTTGTTACATAATAGTATATTTTGTCTTGCCCCGGTTGTGTATAATAAACTTCCACAAAATGTAACTTTGCTGCAGTTTACAAAATTTAAACAGAAAATGTTTAAATTACTTGTAAATAAATGTTATTATAGCTTAAGAGACTATTTGGAAGATAAGTTATTAGCTTGTTATTATATAAAGTAAATAGTTCCTATTGTTTTAAGTTTAAAAAAAATAACTATCTTTTATTTCATTTTATTTTTCAATGTTTTATTTGACTGAGCTCTGTTTTATGTTAAATTTTATTTTAAATTTGTATGACTTACCATAAGAGAAACTTTACCCATGTATGCTACCAACAACTTGCATATAACTTTACTTATGGAATCAAATAAATATTATTCTATTCGACATATCGTGTCCAAGGCGTGCGAGTGGTGACTTGCGAAATCTTCATTATAGAGTCGCTTAAAAAGTTAAATGTTTTCATAAATTCAGTACTTACCATGTTTAATAGTAGATAATAGATAGACACTGAATGCTTCGACCAAGTTTTTCTGCAATCGTGTTCGTACTTTGTCTTTTAAGTATGTGAACAATTAATATAGCGTAAACACTTAAATTAGGTCATTTATATATTACTCTCACTTCGGTCATTTGCAATTACATCAACAGCAAAACATGTAACGACGTGACCATAACCTGATTCGACTAACCGACAACAAAACAAACAACGTGAGCTATCTAGTAAGGACAAAAAGAGACATCGAGTGTCCCTTTCTCCGTCTCAGTCGCACTCGCCACGCACTCAATGCCTGCGTATGAGTAGAGAAAAGGATAGTATGATTCATCGTTGATCGTCAAAGATGGCAGGCAGAGCGAGTCGGCAGCGGCCAACATCGCGGCGTTCGGAAGTCCAAGTTAGAGTTACTACATAATCTAACAAGAAATTACCTACTTAAATAATTTTTGCTTTAAGAAAAATCCTAATCACTTTTCTGCTGGAGTGTACCTGGACAGAAATATATGTGAAAGTTAATGCTTTTTATTTAGATAATTGGGCTTAATAAATCGGATGGAAATAATTATAGTACGGAAGCACTATTTCCGCACTATTTTTTGACATAATTTTCAACCGAATAGCTGCAGACATTACGGAGATATTTGAGGTTTTCAAAACCTCAAGCCATAATCCTCATGAAGTTTTAAAATTTGAGGATTATGGCTTGAGGGACACGATACAAAAGTGGCAAAAACAATATTATCGAGAAACGTCAACGACTGAAGTATATAGTATCTATAATAATAATTTCGTTAAGGAGTATGGTAGACTCAATCGAAACCTCCTTGTCCTTTGCGAAACGATTGAATAACATTATGAAACGGAACGTTTATGTCATCGGGTGACAGTCAATATGGCGACTAAGATTTGTTTGTCAGCAATCAGCACCATTAAAATTTAGCAAAATACTCGACAATCCGAATTTTGCGGATAGATGTTGTCGACTCAAAATCATTATTTTTTTATGTATTATTATTCAGGTAAGGTTTCGATCGAGTCTACCGTACCCCGTGACGAAATGATTAATATAGCTTCTATTTTCACGCGCTTACATTGTTTACGTAATTTTTCCATATACTAACATTATAATTTTTTAATGGTGATTATTCCTCTGATTTTTATCAAAATTGACATAAACCATCTAGACATAGTCCTTGACAACCATGCAAAATTTCAAGGTTCTGAGTTGAGCCGTTTGGGAGGAGTACGATCACAAAGAAATGCAAAAGTCGGGGGTAAATGGAGCTTCGCTCCAATTATAGAAAATATGATAATGTAAGATAGTAAAACATAAAATATTAACGTAAACGTAATATGACGGCCTTAATTCAATCCTCAAGACCTTTCAAAGGCATTTTGGGTACTACTTCAACCTCACGCTGAATACTTCAACAACACTAAATGTATCGATTCAAAAGCAATCGCATTCGATTATGTTTGAACAGTTCTTCTGATATTTGAAAAGTTCTTTACGAAGTGGTATATTGAAATCCCTATATATAGGCTATAGCGGGTGTTACATGATACGGTATAAAGATTACGGTAGCAAAAGAAAGTGAAGTGTGATAAGCTAATTTAATGTTATTTAGCTTATCACACTACAGTTTCATTTGCTAACTTATACTTATTATATGAAGTGTGTCTCGTTTGTGTGTGTTTTTTTATCGATAGAACCCTAAATTTTTTAGTAAACTTCATGTTGTATATCACCACTACCACATCAACATTCGCTGCCAAACATAAGCCATGAAGCATAGGAACTAAAACAGCACCATCCATTTAGGGGTTTCGATCCCAAAACCGGGATCCCGGGACCAGAGACATTTAACGGGATAAAATCTCGGGATTACTTAAGTATTCGAAAAAGACGAGTTAAGGTGTTTGGACTTTTTTTAGTAAATTTTAGGTGATATGGACCCATCAATAACAACATTGGTTTTACATACTTTCTTTAGTTTTAAAGCTCTGGCTACCCTTTTTAGGGATTAATAGTGGTTAGTATGTATGTGTATAAATTAAATTCGTACAACGATCGATTGTTTCTGCCTACCCCGATGAGAACTAACGGCGTGAGTAACGGGTACTGCTTTGAAAGATACAAAGAGAATTTAAAACTCTCAGACTGAATATAGTAAAACGTGAGCTAAAAAAATGGCTATGTTTTTATGAACTAGATGATTTTTTTCTGAATAATAATATAATTTGAAATTCACGGCTGTTTGAGTTAAATAAATGTAACTAATTTTATTGTGATTTTTTTTAATGTGAATATTAAGTAAAAAGAAAAGAAAATGTTTATTCTGCTGCTGATTAAATTAGCACTACATTAAAAAAAACATAAAACATAAAACACAAAAAAGAAAACAATAAAAAAAAAACTTAAAAATCTTAAAACATACATACATACATACATATACTCACGGCGACATTTCCCTAGAAGGGGTAGCCAGAGCTAAGGGATTAGAAATTCCTCAGCCACTTTTGGAAGTTGAGTGGGGAAAAGATGGTAAAAGTAAAGGTGATGGGTCTCCAACCGCATCGCCCAAAAATCCAATAAAAAGCCCCCATACCCTTAGTCGCCTCTTACGACACCCGTGGGTAGAAAGGGGTTGCGACATTCTAAGCCGGCACTACACGGCGTAAAATCTTAAAACATAAAAAAAAATATGCATCGCAACGAATAGGATTCTGACTCAGTAGCAGTATTTCGTTATGAATTTTACCTCATAAGTCATAACACTGTTTTCAGTCAGTCCTATATTTGTGACAATGACACCTAAATAAATAACCCTACAGCATACAATATAGAATATAACACAATTCACGCCAACTGAAAATGATATCACTGATCTCATACAATGCGATGGCCACTTAAAAAAACATATCGCATCGCATTTGACTATATTTTCATGCTAGCATATATAGTCAAATGTGATGGATCGATTACAATGATGCAACCTTAGATAAAAATAAAAGAAGAAGATGCGGCGTGAGCGTACAAATTGTCAACTAAATATGGGCCTTA
The DNA here is from genome assembly GCA_963576735.1 of Bedellia somnulentella. Taxonomy (NCBI): domain Eukaryota; kingdom Metazoa; phylum Arthropoda; class Insecta; order Lepidoptera; family Bedelliidae; genus Bedellia; species Bedellia somnulentella. The sequence goes on from OY755199.1 coordinate 7,443,496, forward strand.
TCGGTTTATCACAACACCGCACCACATCCATACGAACTGATACGAACACACACGACATGACGCAAAGATAAAGAAGAGCGATGGGCTCGTATAGTCTGTCTCTGTCACTTAAACATGTCAGATTTCAAGGATAAAATGGCCGAAATTAATAATATTTTGCTTGTAAATATATTTTTGGTGTATTTACGCATGAAACGTGATTCCCTGTGATTTGTTTTTACGCCTTGAATGATTTGTGCACTGAATAAAGGCACAGCCAGGCATTTTAAGCGCGAATTGTATAAAAATTTTAATTTCGATGTCAAAGATTATGTCAACTCGTCGACTTGAAGTATCGTAGCGGACTAAACTCGACTGAAGCAAACCAAGTACATTGTACTCAGTTTAGTAGGACCACGCGCGGGCAGAGGTTGCCGCATCTTCTTCTTATTGTTTTTATCTAAGAATGCAACATCTTCATTGTACCACATTTATGCACATAAAATGTTTTTGATTTTGATTATATAATATACGTCATTTTAAGTGCTACTTATATCGTCAAACATCCCCTTAACGAAATTTCAAGTTTCTAGGTACATTAATGAGAAATTTTTCATACAAAATTTACCCCTATACGAGTAGAAGCATAAAAAAATGAAATTATATACTCATATAATAATATTTATACTTCCGAGTTCACGATTTATGAAGTAAAACATAAACTTCTCATTTCAATTTGATTCTATGTCAATCTGTTAGTTTTGCTTTTTGTCCAGACTAGTCCAAATTCACACAGATAGAAACATAAACAATGAGTCAACACTATATATACCTTAGGGGTTGGCATAGATACTAGATTTTTGAAACGGAATATCACATTATGGACACATGTTGTTCAGTGCCCCTACATTTTTAACTGTAAAGTTTATCTAGAAAAGAAAAAAAATATTATTTGTCACCGACTCAACAACAACTACGAATGACAATAAAATACAAAAAATATAGATAAAATTCCAACAAAAAAAGTTTCAAGAACTAATATATTTTAATCTATACCTTAATAGCTCACTACACTAGGGGTAAAAAGACATAATCTCTTGACTCAAAAAACATACATACATATACTCACGCCATTAGTTCCCATTGGGGTAGGCAGAGACTATTGATCGCCACTTCGTACGATCCTGACAAACCTCTGTAGCTTCGTTTACATCCATCAATCTTTTCATGCATGCTCTTTTATTCTTCATACTTCGGACACCAGCCTTTTTGATCACACTCTCAATTTGGTCCAAGTGTGTTCTCCGTGGTCGTCCTCTACTAACATTACCATCCACACTAGCTCTATAGATCCCTCAATAGATAGATGACTCAAAAAACTAAGAGAAATGTACAAGGAAACAAACATACACATAATCACGGCTATAAATACCAAAAAGAGGTATCCAGAGCTTAAAGCCCGATTTCTGAATTGAGTATTCAAGCTGAGAACGACTTAAGTATCGTTTTGTCTCATTCAGTTGTTAAGATTTCAATGCGACAGAATGATACTTAAGTTGTTCTCAGCTGGAATACTCAATTCAGAAATCGGGCGTAAGAATAAGAAATTCATCAGCCTCTTCTTGATCTTGAGTGTGCAAAAGATTTTAAAATATAGGTGGTTGTCGATGTCAAGAACTACTTAGCCTCCGCTAGAAGATATAGGTATAGATATATACTAAGCCGATACTACAAGACACTAGAAAAAAGAATCAAATGCAATATTATATAGAAATTCTTACCGCATTGCCTACCAAAAATGAACAGAGTCTATGTCGAATTTTCCCCCGGCCACTTAATTCGGGCTTGTGAAAACCGCGCATGCGCGAAAAAAACCCTGAAAATCGGGACAGAACAAAATGGCCACAGTTCGCCGCGTTCCCCATTGATTTTATCCAACAAACAGTTAAATTACATTTCAATCCACTTCAACCGCTTGTTAAATCCCCTATTTTCGTTATAAATTTATTTAAATTCAAAATTAACCCGCATTGAATTGTTTAAATATATTTCACAGATCCTAACCTCGCGAGGCATTGCCGATAGTGATAATTTAATATCTAATTAATAATTGTAGTTCAAAAACAGTGTTTCGGTAACAAATGAAGAGTTATTTAAGTGTTGTTATAATTGTGTCACACATTAACACCGAGAAACATGGATGTTAGGTAAGTAACTAATTTTGTTAAATCGATTGTTACGACTACTTTAACTGCAACCTCTTTTGACTAACCTCCTTTGCATAATTGACGAATGCGAAAAAATGCATTCTATTACTTTTTTAAATTATCTGTCAAAGTTTGTTAAAAGAAGTTTTTTTATTTGATTGAACTGTCAAAAGTTTGTTGCAATAAGTTTATCAAAAGTTATGCGAAAATGCAGTAAAATTGTCGTAAAAAATCTGTGTCAACGAATGACATAATGTGCTAATTTCACTAGTTGTGTCATAGTCGGGTTTCCCTAATCTCAGCCATTTGCCATCCCTTTCATTCTCCTAGAGTTTGTTTCTTGTTGTATTCTTCAATGAGTGTGTCATGCGCCATTTGTTTTAACTAAATTAAAGGCAATTTGCAAAAAAAACTGGTTCAGTTAAAAAGAAACTCTTTATTTCGAAACTCTACAAATACAAAACCTAATTTTTTATATTCTGTGAAAGGTATAAAATTAGTTTTTGGCTTTGAAATAAAAGTATTATCATATTAGGCTTAGAATCAAGACAGGCAGAAAAAGGCGTTTCGCGTTAGACAAATGCCTAACCTACATATTGATTTAGCGACAAAACGAGTAGCTAACAAGTACTAAAGCCTATAGATGATATCTATAATGTATTACTCTATTTTGCCATTTTATTGGGTGAATTATGTATTTTGAGGTTACATTACTGCATAGGGACACGTTTTAGGTTGAGTAGTATCGGCGTAGAATAGCACTTATTCATTTCTTTTTGCGTGTGTGGTAAGAGGCGATTCAGGACTTTTTAAGTGTTTTCGGGTGATTTGGCTGGTGACCCATCACAAACAACCATTATTTTACAATCTTCACCGTACTCTATAAAGTAATAATATTTTGTAGGTTAGCCTTTCCCTTTTTGACTATTTCAACTGTTAATATGTGTATGTATTAATGCACATACATACATATACTCACGGCTATATTTCCCTAGAAGAGGTAGCCAGAGCTAAGAAATTATAACTTCCTCAGCCACTTTTGGAAGTTGAGTGCGGAAAAGATGGTAAAAATAAAGGTTGTTGGTGATGGGTCTCCAACCGCATCGCCCAAAAATCCAATAAAAAGTCCCAATACCCTTAGTCGCCTCTTACGACACCCGTGGGTAGAAAGGGGTAGCGACATTCTAAGCCGGCACTACGCGGCAATGTAATGCACAAGGTCTCTTAATACGGTTTATTAAGAATATATAGAATATTTTATTATATCACTATCATTAGAAAAGACTGATAAGTCGCAAGGTTTGGCAGAGGCACTAATTGCCTGCAGATTTTGATATCTGGTATTAAGAGTACCTTTTTCACCTCGACAGCCAATTCACGTTATAGGAGGCATTCCTATCAGCTTTTTACGAACATACTATCTGATAACCATGTTAAATACATAGAAACATATAATCACGCTGCCCTTAGTTCTCATTAGGGTAGGCAAAGACGATAGTAGTAGTAGATCGTCAATTTGTATTCTCCTGGCAAACCTCACGGGTATGATTTACATTAATAAATCTTTTCATTATATCCATACATACTTACATATACTCACGGCCACAAATCCCAAAAAGGGGTAGCCAGAGCTTCAGAGCTTGATACTCCTCAGCCTCATGCGGATGTTGATAGGGGAGAAGATGGTAGAAATAAATATAGTAAAAGTCATTGGTGTTGGGTCTCCAACCGCATCACCCAAAAACCAGTTAAAAAGCCCCCCACCCTTAGTCGCCTCTTACGACACCCATGGGTAGAAAGGGGTAGTGACATTCTAAGCCGGCACTACACGGCAATATCTCTATTAAACCTAAATGTGTTTATATCTACTGACATCACCGTCCATATTTAAATCTAAAATCTCCTTCAGTAATCTACTTTTAGCCATCCTTTCTATGTACCCAAACTATCATTTCTATTTTTCTGTTACGATTAGGGAAAACATCGTGAGGAAACCCACATGGCCGAATTGTCCTTAGTCGTACGAAACGGCGATAGGCCTGCCCCTATCATGTGAGTACACTGTCCAAACAAAACGTGGGTACTCTGAACACCAGGTGACAATGTCACGTTATGTTTAAAAGTATTAGTACCTCTGCCAACCCCTTCGGGGACATACGTCGTGAACGTGAGAGTTTTGAGTTTGAGTTTTCTGTTAAGATTTCAAGTTTATTAGAAGATCTAACAGCAAACGCTCTGCAAACAATAAGCCATTAAAGCCGTTAGGACAGAGACAAGACGTGACGAAACTATACGAGTTTAGTTTTAACCATTTGGCTGCGAAACCTTAATACATATAAATTTTCCATCCCTGCTGGGCAAGCAGGGGCACTATTTTATCGACACGATAACGGTTAGAATGAGATGGCAGTATACGATACTAAGTAAGTGCGTAAGAGATAGCTGCTTTATCCCACGCGATAACTAGTTTAAACACCGCTTGTGCCTGCCCTTCTGGTTATGTAACAAAATTTTAAATAATTATCGTTATTTAATTAAGGTGTTTTGGGCACATAGAGAGGATGGATGACAGTAAATTGGTAAAAGAGATCTATATAGCCAACGTGGAAGGTGATGTGAGTAGAGGACGACCTCGGAGGACACACTGGACCAAATAGAGTGTGTGCTCAAAAAGGCCGGCGTCCGAAGTATGAAGAATAAAAGAGCATGTATGAGAAGGATGATGAATGTAACAGAAGCAAAAGAGATTTGCCTGGATCGTACAAAGTGGCGATCGATAGTCTCTGCCTAGCCCAATGAGAACAAGTAAGTATAAGTAAGTAAGTAAGTGAGTTAATTAAATGTAAATCCAGCTAGTGACGTTTGTCAGGATCGTACAAAGTGGTGATCGATATTCTCTGCCTACTCCAATGGAAACTATGTATGTATCTATGGGTCGCGAGGCCCTTGGCACGGGTCCAAATCCTGCTGAGTTCAATAAACGACAGTCATTCAATAAAATCCTGAATCAGGCTTAAACCGTTTAACGTACAGTGCACTATTGTCGTGCAGTGCCGGCTTTGAATGTCACTTCCCCGTTCTACCCACGACTGTCGTAAGAGGCGACTAAGGGTATGAGATTCTTTAAGTAGTTTTGACCGATGCGGTTAGAAACCCATCACCAATGATGGTTTATTTCTATCATCTGGTCCCCTATCAACTGCCAAATGTGGCTGAAGAGTTTTTAGATGTAAAGGTCTGACTACCCTTTTTGGTATTTTTGGCTGTGAGTATATGTATGTATGTATGTAATCCTACACCAGGGTCTTCTTTAAAGTTATATACATACATATACTCACGACTCTGAATCCCAAAACAGGCATGCAGGCAAACAGGGTAGACAGAGCATCGGAATTAGTAATTCCTTAGACAATTTTGTTAGTAAATTGAGAATTTTTATTGTTGATACTTTTCCAACTGCGTTAATCATTAATCGATTGAAAAGCTTCGCTACCCTGAATCGCCTCTTACGACACCCGAGGGTAGAAAGGGGTAGTGAAATTCTAAGCCGGCAGTACACAGCACAAAGTCATATATGTGTTTTATTTATCAAGATTGTTAACAATGAGACGCGAAAAGACCGCGAGGAAATCAACATGGATGGTGTAAATAATTAAATGGAACTGATTTTAAAATTTGATTAAATAATGTTTTTTTCAAGGTAGGTACACTTTATACGGAGTTGGAATATTGGGGTAGAGAGAGACTATCGACACCGTTTTATTTGGAACACATATATACATACACTCATGCCGTATATCCCCGAAGGGGTCGGCGGAGGTACTAATATTTCTGAACACCACGTAACATTGTCACCTGGTGTTCAGAGTACCCACGTTTTGCTTGGACAGTGTACACGTGCCTCTATCACGCAGGCCTATCGCCGTTTGGTATGAATACACTGTCACATGACAAAATACAACTTAGCCTTTAGAAAAGACAAATTGGTGTAGGCCCGACCCGGATTTTGAACCCACTGACCTATTACGGCTATATAACATAATAACAGTGTTGCTGTGTAGTGTCGGCTTAGAATAGCACTACCCCATTTCTTCCGGTGGGTGTACGTAAGAGGAGATTAACGGTATTGGGGCTTTTTAAGGGATTATTGGGCAATGCGGTTGGAGACCCATCACCGACAATCTTTATTTTACCATCTTTTCCCCACGCAACTTCCAAAAGTGGCTGAGGAATTTCTAATTCCTTAGCTCTGGCTACCGCTTTTGGGGATTAAAGCCGTGAGTATATGTATATAACAACCCTAGCGAAACTACCCATAAAAAACCTTACCATCACAGATTAATAGTTGTAATTTGCAATTGCGTGTTTAAGCATAATTTCAATTAAGTAATTAAAAGTAAATAATAACTTATATTAATCTCTGGTTACACGTGTAAAGCTTTTTTTATATTCCTTTTACATTTATACTTATACTCACGACTGTAAATCCCTAAACGGGGTAGACAGAGCTCTGGAATGAGAAATGCCTTAGCCACTTTTGGAAGTTGAGTGGGGTAAAGATGGTAATAATAAATAATTGTTGGTGACGCGTCTCCAACCACATCAACCTTTCAACAACCCTTAGTAGCCTGTTACGATTACCCACGGGTAGAAATGGGGTAGTGCAATTCTAAGCCGACACTACGCAGCAAGACATTACTTGCTTTTACTCACATCAAATACATGTTGGTGTAAACAGAGCTTAACTATCGCCACTTGTATGGACCTGTCAATAAATAAAGGAAAGAAAAATTTCGACACCAGCGGGGATCGAACCCACGCCCTCTGGGTATACAGCCCCGTCGCTAAAAGTTTTCTTTCCTTTATTTATCCTTTATTTATTAGTAATAGTCCCCACATGAGGCTTTCATGAACAACATACATACATATACTCGCGGCTATAAATCCCTAGAAGGGGTAGCCAGAGCTAAGGAATTAGAAATTCTCCAGCCACTTTTAAAAGTTGCATGGGGAAAAGATGGTGTAATAAAGGTGGTAATGGGTCTCCAACTGCATCGCCCAAAAATCCCTTAAAAGCCCCAATACCGTTAGTCGCCTCTTACGTACACCCACCGGAAGAAATGGGGTAGTGCTATTCTAAGTCGACACTACACAGCAAACATGAACCAAAAACATTCTATTTACTTATGGCAATTTATATTGATCTTACCATCCAAAGGCCAATTTTTAAGATGATATGAAAGTGTTTTATTTTCCATTCTCTAACTTTGTATTATTTATATTTTTTTTTTATAAATGCGCATTTTTCATCATACCATTCTAGAGCTTATAGTATAAGATCCCGCTGCTAAATCTCTACATTTTAACATAAGTTTATGAATAGGAGAATACACTGACAAGACGCAGCCAGGCAAAAGTGCCCGCAAGTAATTTTAATTTAATTAATGTTTATTATTTTTCGGAGACAAATTTCGTTCACTTGTTTTCGAAATATAATAACATCCCCATCATGGCAGTGTATATAAAGAATATAAAATATATAGGTGCCGTTGCAAATTCGGCCGCAACTACCTCGCAGCCAGGTGTAAGTAGGTTATATTTTGGTGTGTTTTATACGTTCATAAGTTACACGCATATTTCTTATATGAAATGAAAGCTATTTTTTTTCCTAATCTGATTATACATAGCTGCCTGTGAAAAAGCGGCCGCAAATTAGGGTTGCCATCTGTTAAAAACAAAAAAAACATTATGACAAACATTGCAAAGTAACGAAAAATGGGTATTACATTACACGACACGGTACAACGAGACGGTAGCAAGAAAACATTACACATAGAAAACTTAGCTATAGAGAAGAAATGAAGAATGTCATTATCCGTAAGTGATTTAGTATTCACTCTATTTCCACTGACTTAGACCTAGTTTCACCAATTTCTAGTAAATGGAGCGTTAACTAATCAGCCTTTTAAATTAATATTGATGTTAAAGTGATGTTACAGTGTTCTTCGGGTTAAATGTAACAGACCATTAGAAAATCAGGGATTATATGAGTGAAACCGAAAAGATTTAATTAAATATAATAAAAAAGATAGTAATTTTATACGATTTGCACTCAGATGTGCAATATAGTTTAATACATTTTGTATTTCAGTTTGTTGTTTCATAATAAAATTCATTTATCACTATAGAACTTATATTTTATTTTAAAACTTTACTATTGACATTAGATAGTACTTGAATGCAAACTTTTAATATAATCATTTATAAGTCTTCGGCGCAAAGGATTTATTTCTCTTCTTGTGTTTCCATTTTTCATTTGGTCTCTGGTTCATTTTGATAGTTTACTAATCGTCTGTTATTATTTAACGGACCTCTGAGCAATTATTAGATTTAACAGACAGCTTTAGCAGTCCATTTAAATATTTAACATACTGTTAAACTAACAAACAGAGTATGGTGAAACCGCCCCTTAATATGACCAATAAATGTCAGAACATTGAATCAGCCAATCAGGGTGTAGGGACAACGTATTTTGACAATTATTTTTTTCAGAGAATTCATTCAGAAATTTTTGTACTGAACTACGTTTGTTTTTCGCTCCATTAACTTAAATCGTCTATAACATTTCACTTTCACTTGCTACCGTACTCTTTTTATCGTGTCATGTAATAGCCACTGAAAGGCTCTGTTATGATTGTTATTTATAATGTCATTTTATAGAGACTAGATTGAATATAATTACTTCTGCATGTTATTCAATTGTAAATTAATTATTTCGCATGTTATATCTTCATTTTCTCAGCGTTTTCTCAGGAATGTGTGTAAAATTATTTTATGACTAGTGAACTGCCCCGGTTTCAATGGTAGTGTCATTTTTTATATAACTAAGATTTTATTGAAATCTTCTTCACCCACAGGAAATAAAGCGTAACGATAAACTTAAACACTTATATTTTTTCTGACTCAAACGTTCTCGCTGTATATGCCCGAAGGGGTTGGCAGAGGTACTAATACATCAGAACATCACGTGACATAGTTACCTGGTGTTCAGAGTACCTACACACGTTTTGCTTGGATAGTGTTTCTCACTTGATAGGGGGTAGGCTTATCGCCGTTTTGTAAATGTTAATGACTCACGATGTTTTTCCTCACCGTGAAAAACCATGATAAATTAATCACACATATGACTTTAGAAAAGATAAATTAGTGTTGGGCCGACCCAGGATTTGAACCGCCATCGATTGCACGATAAGCGGTGTTCCACCCACTGAGCTATCACAGTTGAAAGGTCTTCTGAAGGATGAAAGAATATTTAGAATAGTTTTTTTTTATTTCAGAGCCATTTCAATGCAAGCAAACAAAACAAACAAACCTTTCCTCTTTATTAAGTATAGATGTTTGATAAATAATAATCATTACTAACCTGATAAATTTCTGAAAGGTCCCCTGTCACACTTATTACCTAGTGAGCAGGCTTTGAGGAAAAGTGTCGTTATATTTGTACTTAGATATTGGACAGTGTTCTATTGAATTTGGTAGTGTAGTGGAGGGACTTGCATTAGTGAAATAGTCTTCTACATCGTGTCCTGGAAAATCAGGTAACAACTTCAAGTGATGACAAAATCAGCTGTGCAGTGTCGGCTTAGAATAGCATCAATCTATTACTTTACGTTAGAGTTAAACTTCCATAGGTGACTCAGAAATTTCCAATATATAATGTATGTTCAAATCTTTTATGGCCGCTAATAAGAGCTTATTATGTGTGTCCAAAACAGTTCGTCCCTCAGCTAAACATTCCAGAATAGCCGTCAACATGAAATTAATTCTTGTCTAAAAATTTCATCACCATTTTCAACGTTGTACTTAAACTTGTGTTGTCCTTGTCGGCTTAAAGGCCCAAATCGGGATTTGAACTCCTGGCTCTTAAAATATAAATTATAACATAAAATGACATGTACTCACGGCTATAAATCCCTAGAAAGGGTAGACAGAGCTAAGGAATTAGAAATTCCTCAGCCACTTTTGAAAATGTGAGTGGGGAAAAGATGGTAAAAGTGAAGGTTGTTGGTGATGGGTCTCCAACCGCATCGCCCAAAAATCGCTTAAAAGACCCAATACCGTTAGTCGACTCTTACGTACACCCATATCGGTAGAAACGGGGTAGTGTTATTCTAAGCACTAACAAAATTATAACATATAAAAAAAATGCTGCCTAGTATTGGCTTAGAATCGAACCAACCCATTTTAATGCGTTAAAATGCGGCGGGTGTCGCCGGATTTTGGTTTTTAGGGTTCCGTAGTCAAATAGATAGAACGAAACCCTTAAAGTTTCATCATATCTGGCTGTGTGTCATACGAATTTATTTCTGAAACTATTGAGACTACGTGGATGAAAATTTATAAGTGGATGTAAACTAATAAATAAAGGATAAATAAAGGAAATAAAAATTTCGACACAGGCGGGAATCGAACCTGTGACCTCGGATATACGCCCCCGTCACTCTGCCAATTAAGCTACCGTGTCAATGGCTGCCAGCGCATTATTTTTATTTATTAGTAATAATCCCCACATGAGGTTTTCATGAACAAAAACATTCAAATTATGGATGAAAACTGTGAACTGCTCTTAGGTTTTGGGACAAAATATGAAAAATAATTTGAAAAATAGGGTGGTCCCCAGACTCTAAACTTAATTATATACATATATACTCACGCCATTATTTCCCATTGGGGTAGGCAGATAATTAAATAATCGATAATTATAGAGCATGTATGAAAAGATTGATGGATCTAGACGAAGCTAGGTAGTTTGCCAGGAACGTACGAAGTGGCGATCAATAGTCTCTAGCTACCCCAATGGGAAATATTTAATGACAAAAAACATCAAATAGAGATATATATATATATATATATATAACATAATCAATTGTTTGAAAAATTTCCAATCTCCATTCGCTGTGTAGTGTCGGCTTAGAATAACACTACCCCATTTCTGCCGGTGGTGGGTGTTCGTAAGAGGCGACTAACCTTTATTTTGCCATCTTTTCCCCACTCAAATTTCCAAAAGTGGCTGAGGAGCTTCTAGTTCCTTAGCTCTGGCTACCCCTTCTAGGGATTTATAGCCGTGAGTATATGTTATGTTATGAAAAATTTAATCTGAAAAAATTGTGAAATAGGTATCCTCCCTCTATCTTTTTAAGAAGCCAATGACAAATTGAAATAAATTATATCCTGTCGATCTGAACACAAACTTGTAACGAAAATTAGTTTGAACAAAATATATGCAGCAGTTTTTGAGTTAAAACAAATTTAGTAAAACTGCAAATGCAGCTTTGAATTTTAAACAAATACCTTATATAAGACAAATAAAAAGCCATAAAACGAAGATAAGGTTTGCGTTTTGATTCCGGTATTTTTTTTATATTATCTCTTGATGTATCACTTTAGTTACCTATAATTACATACATACATAGATATACTCACGGCTATAAATCCCTAAAAGGGGTAGCCAGAGCTAAGGAATAAGAAATTCTTCAGCCACTTTTGGAAGTTGAGTGGGGAAAAGATGGTAAAAATAAAGGTTTTTGTTGATGGGTCTCCAACCGCATCGCCCAAAAATCCAATAAAAAGCCCAAATACCCTTAGTCGCCTCTTACGACACCCGTGGGTAGAAAGGGGTAGCGACATTCTAAGCTGGCATTACACGGCAATATAATAATTGCTACTACAAAACCCTGCACGGGAGCCGAGTCGTACTTTGCCAACTTTTTAATCTTTTTCCCACTAAACTTGCAAAATTGCTTGGGGAATTTCCAATTCTGAAGCTCTGGCTACCCCTTTCTGGATTTATAGTCGTGAGTAAAGGTAAGTATGTAGGATAAGTGTAACTTTGCTTCAAATATATTCATACATGCAAGATATCTGTGTCATAAATTGGAGAAAGTCGATGCATCATACGCAAACAGCCAAAACGTGAGTCACCAAAAAGTATTTGCACACAACCGACCTCAGCAGATCTTCGTGCGGAGTTCCTCAAATACTTTCTTTATCACAGACCCAGATCTCTTACCATAATAATTACGTACAATTAGATATGGATTGATCGCTTGGTTTTGATTTAAGTTTTTTTTATCTAAGACGCGGGGCGTCCTCACATAATAAGTATATAAAACAATTTGAAGTTTTAAAATTTTAGTATAATTTTGTTAGTGTATGTTTGATAAATGTTTGATAGTACGACGTGATAGCTCAATGGCAAGCGACTAGTGTTCAAAACCCGGGTCGGACCTACACCAATTTGTCTTTTCTAAAGTTAATTTATCATGGTTGTTAACGGTGAGGGACAACATCGTGAGGAAACCTAAAACTAAATGGCTGAGTTATACTTAATATTATGACAATGTATTCGTACATAACGGCGATAGGCCTGCCCCTATCACGTGAGTACACTGTCCATGCAAAACGTGGGTACTCCGAACACCAGGTGACAAAGTCATGTGATGTTCAGAAGTATTAGTACCTCTGCTAACCCCTTCGGGGATATTCGGCGTGAACGTTTATGTTATGTTTGATAAAGGCCAGTCATACATTCAAATACTCACGGCTATATATCCCTAGATAGAAAGGACAGACGGAGCTGTAGAACTTGAAACTCCTCAACTAGGAAGTTGATAGGGGAAACGATGTTAAAATTATGGTTGTTGGTGATGGGTCTCCAACCGGATCGCCCAAATCGCCCAAAAGGCCCCTAAACTAAGGTTGAATTGGGGTAGTGCTATTTAAAATCGACACTAGACAGCTGAATTTGAATTAATAAAGCTTTTAAAGAATGACGTAGATCTAATCTATCCTTCTGAAATTATCATCCATTAATAGCTGAACACACATTGGCTTAATATAAACGTTATATTGATACATGAAAAAATAATATACATACATATACTCACGGCTATATATCCCTGGAATGGGTAGCCAGAGCAAAGGAATCAGAATATTCTTCATCCACTTTAGGAAGTTCAGTGGGGAATGGAATGTAAAATAAATATTTTTGGTGATGGGGTATTTGGTACATATTTGGATACAGTATTTGGGCGGTTGGCCACATCGCTCAAAAATATCTTATAAATCTCAGATACCCTTAGTCGCCTCTCATCATCACACATGGGAAGAAATAGGGTAATGCAATTCTAAGCAGACACTAAAACGCAAAATTAAATTACGATTGTAAATATCTACCTAATAAATTTTAAAATAAGTCTTCTGCTAATTTCATAAGCTATAACTACTTAATCCCTACAACACATCCTCGATCCTTAAACAAAATAAAAGTTATGATGACATTTTTGACAGCACATTTCCCGCCAAAACTAACCTACAATTCCGTATAATCGAATGCAATGCACCCAAGTGAAAACTACTTAGTATGTTGATCTGTTTGTAAAGAAAAGAGTGTGTCGCTTGGTTGGATCTCACTACTGTACACTGTTCATTCCGCTGAGTACATTATGTTCAGTCGATTCGAACTGTTATACAGTGAAGCACGTCGGAGTTAACAGTTAACACTTTCTATTTTGTAACGGAACGTTTTCTATGAACTTTTGTGGAGTGACAGAATTTTCGTGTTGTGTTTTTTTTTTCAGTAAGTTGTTTTTGTTTTTTATTAGACAAAGGATAATGTTTTATATTTATAAAGTTTAGTTTTAAAGTAACTTTTTTTTGTTTTTTATTTTGGTTATTTAAGGTCAGCGTGCTTGTTTTAGTTAAGATGAGATAAGTAGGAATTGTGAAAAAGACTGTAATATTTTTTTACAGATATTTAGTATTGTTTGAATAGATTTTCTTTCTTTATGGTGTACGCTTATGATGTACGCTTAGAATAAGTAGGCTGCGAAAGTTTGAACTAAACCAATATTTTGATTCAAGAAAACGATATTTTCACGCTACTTACATACTTATTTGCTTTTAAACGGGGTACTTACGATGTAATGTCAGCTTACAATATCGCTATACTATTTCTTTCCGCAGTTAACGGTGTTGAAATAAAAAATTTGGTATAAAATCTGGTTACTCATTTAAAAATACAGCGGAAAGGGATATAAATAAATATATGGTTATTAGAATATCTATCTATATACCAATCTCTAATATATGAAATTCACGTGTCACAGTGAACCGATTTCAATGAAATTTTGCATACACATTCGGAAGGTCTGACGATAGGTTTATAACTATTTTTCATACTCCTAAGTGATAAGGGTTGTCCACCCCTAATATTTTATTTTTATTTTATAAACTATACATTTCTTAGAAATTATTTATATAGCAAAACAACGTTTGCTTGATCAGCTAGTTATGTTTTATAAAGAGGATATTTTTTTTGGATGTTTGTGTGTAGTGAATAGGCTCCGAAACTTCATGACGGATTAAAAAAGTCAATAGAAACCTACAACATACATACATACATATACTCACGGCTATAAATCCCTAGAAGGGGTAGCCAGAGCTAAGGAATTAGAAATTCCTCAGCCACTTTTGGAAGTTGAGTGGGGAAAAGATGGTAAAGTAAAGGTTGTTGGTGATGGGTCTCCAACCGCATCGCCCGAAAATCCCCTAAAAAGCCCCGATACCGTTAGTCGCCTCTTCCGTACACCACCGACCGGAAGAAATGGGGTAGTGCTATTCTAAGCCGGCACTACACAACAAAAACCTACAACCTTCAGAAAAAAACTTAGTTTATATATTTATATATTTTATAACTCTAATTTTACAAGGGGTGAGCAATAATGAATCCTTAGATATTTTATAAATGACACTTACTCTCAGTAACCGTGATAGCCCAGTGGGTAGAACACTTGGTTATCGTGCAAGCGACTAGTGTTCGAATCCTGGGTCGGGCCTACACCAATTTGTCTTATCTAAAAGACATATGTGTGGTTAATTTATCATGGTTGTTAACGGTGAGGGAAAACATCGTGAGGAAACCCACATGGCTGAGTTGTACTTAGTCATGTGACAGTGTATTCGTACAAAACGGCGATAGGCCTAACCCTTTCACGTGAGTACACTGTCCATGCAAAACGTGGGTACTCTGAACACCAGGTGACAATGTCGCGTGATGTTTAGAAGTATTAGTACCTCTGCCAACCCCTTCGGGGATATTCGGCGTGAACCTTATGTTATGTTATATGTTATGTTACTCTCAGTAAAACTCTATTTTGGTAAGTTTATTTATTAGCTGTGAATGTCGGCTTAGAATAGCCACCCCATTTCTTCCCGTGTTTAAGTAAGAGGCGACTAAGGGTATTGGGAATTTTTAAGGGATGTTTGGCACTTGGCCGGTTTTATTTAAATTTACTTTCGTAATCAGAAAAGGTTGTTTTAAAAAAAATGACTTATCTGTTAGGAGTGATATAAATGAGTAAAACTATTTCCCTAGAAGGGGTAACCAGAGCTAAGGAATTATGAATTCCTCAGCCACTTTTGGAAGTTGAGTGGGGAAAAGATGGTAAGAATAAAGGTTTTAATAAACTATATGTTAGATTTATTCATGTTCGTACGCATATTAGCAATCTCAGCTAGATTATCAATATTAATCAGTCAGAACTATTTCTTTTATGTTATCGTAAAGTAAATTAAAATATAGGATTTGTAAAGTGAATCCTATTTTATCATTCTTGTTGCATATTATAGATTACGAAACTCGTACTCTCTCAGAATGAAAGGTTTTTAGTTGTCGAATTGTTCGTGAATATACATACATACATATACTCACGGCTATAAATCCCTAAAAGGGGTAGCCAGAGCTAAGAAATTAGAAATTTCTCAGCCTTTTTTGGAAGTTGAGTGGGGAAAAGATGGTAGAATAATGGTTGTTGGTGATGGGTCTCCAACCGCATCGTCCAAAAATTCCTTAAAAAGCCCCAATACCGTTAGTCGCCTCTTACGTACACCCACCGGAAGAAATGGGGTAGTGCTATTCTAAGCCGACACTCCACAGCAATATAACTTTATTTATCGGCTACAATTATTATATTCTAATTTAAAGAGCTTTCCAAATATTTTTATTTCACTAAGACTAATGCAATGAAGTCTGAAATTTTAATTACAGCTCAAATGTGTCTTCACTGTAGGGTAAATAGGGCAAAGCCTACTTTTTTCAAACTACCTGTGAAAGTTCCCCCTGTCTTATGCTATAATCCCAATTGTCGGATAATATTGGAGGGCCAAAAGGTAGATAAATTGGATTATTTCTAGGTAAGGTAGTTTAAAACTTTATACGAAGAATAAAAGAGCATGTATGAAAAGACTGATGGATGTGAATGAAGCTAGACAGGTTTGCCAGGATGGTACAAAGTGGCGATCAATAGTCTCAGCCTACCCCAATGGAAACTAACGGCGTGAGAATATGTATGTATGTATTATCGTGCAGACGATGAGTTAATTAAGTTAATTTATCATGGTTGTTAACCCACCTGAAGAAACCCACATGGCTAAGTTGTACTTAGTAATGTGTCATAGTATATTCGTACAATACGGCGATAGGCCTGCCCCCTACCACTTGAGTACACTGTTCAAGCAAAACGTGGGTACTCTGAACTCCAGGTGACAATGTCACGTGATGTTAAGGAGTATTAGTAACTCGGCCATCCCCTTCGGGGATATACGGCGCGAACATTTGAGATATGAGCCATTACTCTGATTTTTACGAAACTTAAACCATAATAACGAAATAAGTCTGAAACAAAAGGCAATAAGTAGTTTGTTCCATTTAGAAATTGGTCTACAAAGAAATTAGGGCACCAAATATGCTAAATATGCTCTTACTGCCATATAATTAAAGTTCAATTTGGTCTG
This sequence comes from Bedellia somnulentella, assembly GCA_963576735.1. Lineage (NCBI taxonomy): Eukaryota > Metazoa > Arthropoda > Insecta > Lepidoptera > Bedelliidae > Bedellia > Bedellia somnulentella. Next base: position 7,460,535 of record OY755199.1, read on the forward strand.
TAAATGCTCTATTTGTCATTGACCTTGGAGAAAGTGGTCTATGGGCGGGCCACTGACCGACTGCGTAAAGAGGATTGTTTGATATTAAACCTCTTTCTAGTTCAATTATTGGTGTATTTTAGTTTTAAAGTGGTTGAATGATACAATTGACTTCTATCAAAGTTAGGTTTAGAATTAGCATGACCCCATTTCTTTCCGTGGGTGTTCGTAAGAGGCGAATAAGGGTATCGGGGCTTTTTAAGTGTTTTTTGGAGTTGAGGTGGCGTAGAATAGCACTACCCCATTTCTTCCGGTGGGTGTACGTAAAAGGCGACTAACGGTATTGGGGCTTTTAAGGGATTTTTGGGCGATGCGGTTAGAGACCCATCACCAAAAATCTTTATTTCACCATCTTTTCCTTACGCAACTTTCAAAAGTGGCTGAATGATTTCTAATTCCCTAGCTCTGGCTACCCCTTCAAGGGATTCATAGCTGTGAGTATATGTAGCATTGTGTACAATAAAATGTCAAGCAAATCCTAATAAACTTTTTTAACACGCTTATATAAGCTTCACCTGTATGTATGTAACTGACCGACCGATTTAATTCGATTTGTACATTTATCGAGAATCAGGGACAATTTGCTCATTTCATAGGTTCATCACAATATCCTGATTAGGGTCACCAAGATTGAATTATTTGGAAAAAATCAGCAAATAAAATAAATATGATTTTCACCTTATATGTAAAGTAAGTAAAAGTAAATGACATTTATTTGGCGAAATTTACATCAATAACAAATAAAGAACAACATACATACATACATATACTTACGGCTATATTTCCCTAGAAGGGGTAACCAGAGCTAAGGAATTATAACTTCCTCAGAGCCACTTTTGGAAGTTGAGTGGGGAAGAGATGGTAAAAATAAAGGTTTTTGGTGATGGGTCCCCACCCGCATCGCCCAAAAATCCAATAAAAAGCCCCAATACCCTTAGTCGCCTCTTACGACACCCGTGGGTAGAAAGGGGTAGCGACATTCTAAGGGCCAGTTTTTTGATCCGGAGTTAGAAATATAACCATTTGTTACATTGACTATAGTTAAATGACTAACCAGTAGTTAAATCGTAAATCCATTTTGGTTCGATATTTGACCATTAGTTACTCTAACCACGGGTCAAAAAATGCATTTTGCTGATATGTAACTAATAGTTACGATATTTAACAAATTGTTGAGTTAACCACGGATCAAAAAACTGGCCCCAAGCCGGCACTACACGGCAAAGAACAACACACAGTAAAAACAAAAATTACAAAAAATTAAGCATGTAACCTATTGCCAAGATGGTTATCTGCTCAGCATGTGTGTCTGACACAGACCATTCCAAGACACGCTGGTTTTCAGTCAACACCTACAAATTAAAAAAAAAAAAGGGGGGAATTATTTTTACTTTTTAGATGCTTCAAATGCGTGATTTAGGGCCAGTTTTTTGATCCGTGGTTAACTCAACAATTTGTTAAATATCGTAACTATTAGTTAGATATCAGCAAAATGCATTTTTTGACCCGTGGTTAGAGTAACTAATGTCAAATATCGAACCAAAATGGATTTACGATTTGACTACTGGTTAGACATTTAACTATAGTCAATGTAACAAATGGTTATATTTTTAACTACGGATCAAAAAACTGGCCCTTAAAGTATTTTTATCTAATTTTTTAAACATAACATAACATAAACGTTCACGCCGAATATCCCCGAAGGGGTTGGCAGAGGTACAAATACTTTAAAATTAATACGTTTTTGATCCGGAGTTAAAAATATAACCATTTGTTACATTGACTATAGCTAAATGACTAACCAGTAGTTAAATCGTAAATCCATTTTGGTTCGATATTTGACCATTAGTTACTCTAACCAATGGTCAAAAAATGCATTTTGCTGATATCTAACTAATAGTTACGATATTTAACAAATTGTTGAGTTAACCACGGATCAAAAAACTGGCCCTTAGTCCCCCGGTGTTCAGAGTACCCACGTTTTGCATGGACAGTGTAGTCACGTGATAGGGGGCAGGCCTATCGCCGTTTTGTACGAGTACACTGTCACATGACTAAGTACAACTCAGCCATGTGGGTTTCCTCACGATGTTTTCCCTCACCGTTAACAACCATGATAAATTAACCACTTTGTCTTTAGAAAAGACAAATTGGTGTAGGCCCGACCCAGGATTTGAACACTAGTCGCTTACACGTTAACCGGTGTTCTACCCATTGAGCTATCACGTCGTTTTTTTAACATTGGGTAGGTAATCTGCCTAGCGTTTCATGAATAAATGCACTTATCACCATTTCAAGCTTCATCAAAATTCACCAATCTTTTCATACATGCTTTTTATTTTTACAAATTCCTTTTGATCAACGGTAGGGTAACTTATTTTTTTTTTCGTATTTTCAAAAAATTATAGTAATAATAATAGCTTTATATTGTAAGTAAACGCTTAGATGTTTTTTAATATTTTTTTTATCTATTTGTATTTACGGAGTAGTCAATTCCTTAAAATCGAATAAGAAAAACATCTTGCTTATAGAAACCAATACTTTTAGAAACCACAATATAATCTAATACAACCTTGCAGCTTTACAAGTTCATCCATTGCTTGGTACGAATAAGGGTCATGAGTACTACTAGCCCTTAGAAATTCCAATCATCTGTTTAACAATGTCATACATACATACATACATATACTCACGGCTATAAAAAGGGGTAGCCAGAGCTAGGGAATCAGAAATTCCTCAGCCACATTTGGAAGTTGCGTGGGGAAAAGATGGTGAAAGTGAAATAAAGGTGATGGGTCTCCAACTCGCCCAAAAATCACTTAAAAGCCCCAATACCGTTAGTCGCCTCTTACGTACACCCACCGGAAGAAATGGGGTATTGCTATTCTAAGCCGACACTACACAGCATGTTAACAGTTTAACAATGTCGTCATCAGTATATTACATACATCACAGCCATAAATCCCAAAATAGGTAACCAGAGGTTAAGAGCTAGAAACTCCTAAGCGCCATTTGGAAGTTGATAAGGGACAAGACGGTAGAAATAAAGTATCAAAGCATCGCCCAAAAACCACGTAAATATGGCCCATACCCTTAGTCGCCTCTCACGACGCTCGTGGATAGATAGGGATAGTGAAATTCTAAGCCGGCACTACACGACAAAACCATAAATTCATATAAAAATACAGCGCAATCGAAAAACGCCTTTGGAGCTTTTCAAGTTCACCCATAGCTTGTCACGAACACGTGGCTTAGCACGAGCTCTACATTATTGATTTATTTATTTATTTGAGAAACAAACGGTACACAATATTTCAAATAAGATAAAAATACAGAGAAGTTCTTGACCTATAAAGTTTCTACCAATTGTTATACAGACGATACAAAAAAACGCAAATTAAAATAACTATTGAAAACAAAACAATTATACATTAGTTGTAATATGGATAATTTATACGGATGAAATTAAGTAAGTTAAAAAATAATCGCGGACCAACAGACATACATACAGGTCAAACACAGAACCTCCTTTCTTTTTTTGGTCAGTTAAAGCACTAAAACCTTCTCCTAAATGTAACGAATACTTTTCTGAAAACCGCATCCAAATAGCTTAAGCCAAACGCGAGATAATCGCGGACAATTATACATACATACATACATACAAACAATCAAACTGAGAACGTCCTTTTTTGAAGTCGGTTAATGAATTATATTGTCATTCCCACTAGACCAAGCAAACACTACAAGATTACAAAATATGCATAGAGATTTTAGGAAATAATGTTTACAATATTTTATGATAATAAAATATACCTAAATAAGATACATAGATTAATAATATATAAAAAATAATTATGAATCAAAGTACTTAAAATACATACTTTAATAATAAATATAACATAATAAGTAAATATATAAATATAATATATTGTCACGATATCGGTAAGAATGAGATGACAGTTTCGATACTAAGTAAGTGCGAAAGTGACGGTGGTTTTATACCACGCGATACCTAGTTAAAAGATCGCTCGTACTCGCTATGCAAGGGTCACGAACAGCACTACCTCTTACAAATTCCAATCTTATGTTAAAAACGTTTCGTCATCAAAAGGCATCTTTGTATATCATGATTTATTAATGTAAACCAACCATGGTCAATAAAAACTTGATTTTTGGGAACTGAGGCTTCCACATGTAGTAAAAATGATACTTTTTCGAGGGTAGGGTATGGGTTTATAAGTATATGTTGATATTAATCATTTGTAAAAAGAGAGGATGGATGACAGTCAATTGGTGAAAGAGATCTATAGAAGTGAGAAGAATAAAAGAGCATGTATGAGAAGAATATTGAATGTAAGGGAAGCAAGAGAGGTTTGTCAAGATCGTACTAAGTGGCGATCGATAGTCTCTGCCTACCCCAATGGGAATAATGGGCGTGAGTATAAGTAAGTAAGATCTATAGAGCCGATGTGGAAGGTAACTATTTCATATAATCACGGACTTAAAGCCCACAAAAAGTCAGGCAGAACTTCAGAGCTGGCAACTCCTCAGCCACATTTAGAAGTTGATAGGTGCAATATGGTAGAAATAAAGTATTTGGGGATAAGTACCCTTAGTCGCCTCTTACGACACCCGTGAGTACAAAGGGGTAGTGACATTCCAAGCCGGCAATACACGGAAATTCTAGGTTATGGTTTTGGTTTATAAGCATGTCGAAATTAATCATTTGTAAAACAAAAAACAGACAGAGAGCTATGTAGTGCCGGCTTAGAATAACACTACCCCATTTCTGCCGGTGGGTGTACGTAAGAAGCGAATAACGGTATTGGGGCTTTTAAGGAATTTTTGGGCGATGCGGTTGGAGACCCATCACCAACAACCTTTATTTTACCATCTTTTCCCCACTCAACTTTCCAAAAGTGGCTAAAGAATTTCTAGTTCCTTAGCTCTGGCTACCCCCTTCTAGGGATTTAAAAATATTATGCTGTTTTAGAATAGACGACGTGATAGCTCAATGGGTAGAACACCGGTTAACGTGCAAGCGACTAGTGTTCAAATCCCAGGTCGGGCCTACACCAATTTGTCTTTTCTAAAGACATATATGTGGTTAATTTTTCATGGTTGTTAACGGTGAGAGAAAACATCGTGAGGAAACCCACATGGCTGAGTTGTACTTAGTCATGTGACAGTGTATTCGTACAAAAGACCTGCCCCCTATCACGTGAGTACACTGTCTATGCAAAACGTGGGTACTCTGAACACCAGGTGACAAAGTCACGTGATGTTCAGAAGTATTAGTACCTCTGCCAACCCCTTCGGGGATATTCGGCGTGAACGTTTATGTTATGTTTAGAATATCTACCGTGTATATTGAATGTTTTTTTAAACATCTATGAGAACCGCAAAGAAACTATAGATCGCCACTTTGTACGATCCAGGCAAACCTCTCTTGCTTCTGTCACATTACATTCTTCACATACATGCTCTTTTATTCTTTTCTTCTTTGGCCTTCGTATAATATAACGCTTTCAATTTGGTTTTTAAACGTCTTACGCGGCCGTCCTCTAACTATCTATAGTCTCTGCCCACCCCATTGGGAACAACTGGCGTGAGTATAAGTAAGTAAGTAAGTAAGAGAACAGCAAACATATCTCCCTTGAATTCAATTATATTTAAATTATTGATTATTAAAAAAGTGAATATTATAGCTCAACATTCTGATACCTCCTTCCTACCCACGGGTGTCGTAAGAGGCGACTAAGGGTATTGGGGCTTTTTATTGGATTTTTGGGCGATGCGGTTGGAGACCCATCACCAAAAACCTTTATTTTTACCATCTTTTCCCCACTCAACTTCCAAAAGTGGCTGAGGAATTTATAATAAAATTCCTTAGCTCTGGTTACCCCTTCTAGGGAAATATAGCCGTGAGTATATGTATGTATGTATGTAACATTCTGATAATATTTCAGACATAAGAATATTGTCTGCTATAGTTCTTTGATTAGAACCTATAGTCACGGCTATAAATCTCTAGTAGGGGTAGCCAGGGCTTCGGAATAAGATATGCCTGTGCCACTTTTAGAAGTTAAGTAAGGAAAACACATACATATAATCACGGCTATAAAACCTTAAAGGTAGCCAGAGTAGACGACGTGATAGCTCAATGGGTAGAACACCGGTTAACGTGCAAGCGACTAGTGTTCAAATCCCGGGTCGGGCCTACACCAATTTGTCTTTTCTAAAGACATATATGTGTGGTTAATTTATCATGGCTGTTAACGGTGAGGGAAAACATCGTGAGGAAACCCACATGACTGAGTTGTACTTAGTCATGTGACAGTGTATTCGTACAAAACGGCGATAGGCCTGCCCCCTATCACGTGAGTACACTATCCATGCAAAACGTGGGTACTCTGAACACTAGGTGACAAAGTCACGTGATGTTCAGAAGTATTAGTACCTCTGCCAACCCCTTCGGGGATATTCGGCGTGAACGTTTATGTTATGTTATGTAGCCAGAGTGAAAAAAAACCTGTCTATTTTGGTAGTTGAGTGAGGACAAGATAGTGCAATAAAACTTGTTAGTGATTGGTGGGATCCGCATCTCCCAAAAATCACTTAAAAAACCCAATTACCTAAGTGTCTTCTATCGAACACCCACCCACGGAAAGTAATTGGGTAGTGCAATTCTATGTTAAAAGTATCTCAAACTCGTTTGAGAATATAATTATACGTTTGTTCACGCCGTATAACCCCGAAGGGGTTGGCAAAGGTAATAAAACTTCGAACATCACGTGACATTGTCATCTGGTGTTCAGAGTACCCGCGTTTTGCTTGGAAAGTGTACTCACGTGATAGAGGGCCGTTAAAAGTATATAAAATTTATTACTAAGTAATGGTAATAATTGTGCAATACTAAAGTTTAAAGTTCCGCAAATCAAAGTGTATAACAAAACGGAGTCCAAACTGTACAACAAAAGTCGTGCGTGAAAACTGCTAAATGAAAAAAAAAACAGCTGTCACTAAAAAAGGTTTATAAAAAAAAACCTCTCAGGAAACTTATGGAAAGAGACGGAGTGTCATAGAATACACTGACGGTGTGCTTAATTTAACCAAATAAAATTATTAAAATTAATAATATATTTGTGAGCTACAAAAATATATTATACTAGTAGATCGGGCCCAGCTTCGCACGGGTAGCGTAGTTTTAAAAATATCTGAGGTTTCTTCAATCACTGCTCAACTTTTGTGAAATTTAGTGCAATTTATAGCATTCCTGAATAGTTTAGCTTTGTGATTGTGAAAGCGCTTTAATGAACGGTTCAGTATCTCCGAAAATAAAACCATGCAAACAAACAATCAGAGTTACAAACTTTGCATACATACAGGGAGTATATGTATACATAAAAAAAAAAAAGTCAAAAAGTTTATTCTTCAAAATTAAGTTAAAAACTAACATTTTTTGAACGTCAAATGTTTTTAAATTTATCATTAGTCCGTTGCTTCGGAAGGTGTTCGTAAAGAGAAGAAGCAACAAAGAAACTCTTTACATTCACATTTTTTCATTTTTTCAAAACATGGTTTGTACAATTTCAGTTTATTAACATGTTTTTACTTTATAAAAGATTTTCTATGCGACAAAACCAAACGCTTGTTTGACATAATAAAAATAAATTGTCCATCACAAAAAACCAATCACATAACGTGAGAAGAAAAATCCTCACCAGACAATTATTCCTGGGAATAACGAGGGAAGATTTATAGCTTTACGGACACGGTCATGTGCGCGTTGGGTCCTTGTCGTTTAAAAAATCTTGAACACTGTAGTAAGATTTCTTTAAAAGCATTGCTTTAATTGCCTTTTTAAAAGATGCCACAGGCAATTCCAACATGTCAGAATGAAGTTTGTTGAACATTTGGAGGGATAGTCCCATAAAGGAGTTACTTACTTTATTAAGTCTCCACTTCGGTACGTTAAGTTTGTCCTTATTTCGAGTGTTAACAGTATGCCTATCACTAACTTTACTAAATTGACATATATTCTTTTTAGCATACATTAAATTCTCAAATATGTATTGGCAAGGGACAGTTAAAATGCCAATATCTTTAAATTTTTCGCGCAACGAATACCTCGACCTCAACATGTCAATAGATCGGATAGCTCGCTTTTGTAAGACGAAAACTTTATGAACATCAGCCGCTTTACCCCATAATAAAATACCGTACGACATAATACTATGAAAATAACTGAAATACACAATGCGAGCTGTTTCTACGTCTGCTATTTCTCTAATCTTACGCACGGCATACGCTACATACGCGACATACATACATACATACATATACTCACGCCGTTAATTCCCATTGGGGTAGGCAGAGACTATCGATCGCCACTTTGTACGATCCTGACAAACCTCTCTAGCTTCGTTTACATCCATCAATCTTTTCATACTTGCTCTTTTATTCTTCATACTTTGGACGCCAGCCTTTTTGAGCACACTCTTAATTTGGCCCAAGTGTGTTCTCCGTTGTCGTCCTCTACTAACATTATGTATACTCCCGGCTATCTTTTGTGCGCGCAACCATTACTAAAAAATATCCTTATAGCATTCACGTGCAACGACAGGGCGCTTATTTCATGTATAAGTTTGGTTATTCTATACCGATTTCTATTGTTTTTTTTTTATTGAATAGGTATTAATGTAAACTTTTTTAATTGAGAGACGAATGAGAGAACTATAAACTTAAGAGTAAACAGATATAATCAGAATGCTCCGAACTGCTAAGCTATCAGGAATTACACGTGTTATTATGAGTCAACCATAAAAGATAGACATATGCTGAGAAGGATATTTTTTAGAAAATTTTATGTAAAATATTTTCGTCATACATGATTTCTATGCAACTATAACCACTAAGGCTACACACGCGACGGAAGCTTAAAAAATGGAATAATTTGCCCCGTTTTCCCAAATTTTCCCAAGAATCCCCTTCACTACACGATGTTTTCCCTCACCGTTAACAACCATGATAAATTAACCACACATATGTCTTTAGAAAAGACAAATTTGAACACTAGTCGCTTGCTCGTCAACCGGTGTTCTACCCACTGAGCTATCACGTCGAACTTATATATAGTCATATTTGTTGTCTATTAATCTACAATACAAAAGTGAAAGAATATTTTTTTGAGTAAACCCACATGGCTAAATTAACCAGCTTAGTCACGTGACAGTGTAATTGTACAGAGTACCACGTGTATATTCTGTCCTCGAAAATAGGACTTCTTCTTAAGACGTCACGTGATATTCAGAAGTATTAGTACCTCTGCCAACCCCTTCGGGGATATACGGCGTGAGCGTTTGAGTGATGTTCGAAAGTATTTTAGTATCTCTGCCTCCCCTTCAGAATAAATGGCGTGAATGATAGAACGTGTAAATTATGAACATACATTTCTTCAGTACAGATCTAACCTACTTTATACGTACAAAGCCTTGTGTTATAATAGGAACTAATCCTATTGCGTGTTGCTATGCACTATACGTAGGGTTGCCAGTCGGATAAAGCCTATAGTTTGGTTTTTTAGAAAGTAAGAAAGAAAAGTTATTTATTTGCTATTAAAGGCTGTGTAGTGTCGGCTTAGAATAGCACTACCCCATTTCTTCCGGTGGGTGTACGTAAGAGGCGACTAACGGTATTGGGGGCTTTAAAGGGATTTTGGGCGATGCGGTTGGAGACCGATCACCAAGAACCTTTATTTTACCATCTATTCCCCACGCAACTTCCAAAAGTGGCTGAGGAATTTCTTATTCCTTAGCTCTGGCTACCCCTTTCTAGGGATTTATAGCCGTGAGTATATGTATGTATGTAAAGGCACAAAAATTTACAAAATACACACAGCAAGTGGAACCAAGTTTACAAAAAACCAGTATAAACACTAAATTTTTTAGATTTCCTCTCCATTAAATCTCAAAAGTTTACGCGATATATCCCCGAAGGGGTGGAATTACTTATGCTTTGGAATATTACCTACATGACATTATTGTCGCTTGGTGTTCAGAGTACCCATGTATTTAACATAGTGCTAACATTTCCTACCCCTTAACCTTAATAACATAACATATACTCACGGCTATAAATCCGTAGAAGGGGTAGCCAGAGCTAAGGAATTATAAATTCCTCAGCCACTTTTGGAAGTTGAATGGGGAAAAGATCGTAAAATAAAGGTTTTCGGTGATGGGTCTCCAACCGCATCGCCCAAAACTCCCTTAAAAGCCCCAATACCGTTAGTCGCCTCTTACACCCACCGGAAGAAAAGGGGTAGTGCTATTCTAAGCCGACACTACACAACTTAATAACCTTAACCATTTTTACCCCCTCAGGTCAGATAAAGCATTATAAACCAAGAAACCTTAACCTAATAGAGTTAGTAGGTTATTGATTGCTTATTCAAATACATACATACGAGTATACCCTGTAATTCCACCTCAATTACTGGCCATACTAATGCGAACTTGCTTCGTAATTTCATCAAACGGTCACATGTTCGATTCCCATGTCACTTAGCTGTGATCTGGAATGAATGGCACGAGGATATTTATACATACATATACTCACGCCAGTAGTTCGCGATAAGGTAGGCAGATACTGTCGATTGCCGCTTTGTACGATCCAGAGAAACTTCTCAAGCTTGGCTACATTCATCATTTGATACATGTTTACCCCATGCAGACATACATACATATACTCACGGCCATAATTACCAAAAAAGGGTAGTCAGAGCTTCAGAGCTAGAAACTGTTCAGGCACATTTGGAAGTTGATTGGAGACAAGTTGATAGAAATAAAGTATTGCTGGTGATGGGTCTCCAACCGCATTGGCCAAAAAACAACTTAAATAGCCTAATACCCTTAGTTACCTCTTACGACACCCGTGGGCAGAAAGGGGTAGTGACATTCAAAGCCGACACTACACGGTTTCCCATCCCAATGTGAACTACTGGGGCGCGAGCGTGAGTATATCTGTGTAGGTATGTTATTATGTGACCTTGAATAATCCTTAAATGCCGTGAATGCTTTTCTTGCTCTACTGACATTTCCTTCTATCAATGTCAAGAATGAAAAAGTTCGTTAAAGAAGACTTACATGGCTGTCTCTGAAAAATAAGAAAAAAACTGACGTTTTTCTTATTGGTTAGGTTAATAAGTTTTTGTGGTTTTTGATGAATTAATAACGAAAAATGTGAAATAAGTTCTGAATTTGTGTCTCTTATGGTTTGATGATGATAATTATGTTTGTAAAAATGAATTCAACGAATATTATGGTACAGCCAGGAAGATTGTCATTTTCCAACAGTTGAATTTGATTGTATTATTGTCAAGTTGATTTTTATAACATTGAAGGTATGTTTTTAGTAATTATAATTAGATTATAATTAAAACAACTTATGACTTTCGGATATTTTAAACTCGTGTTATTACATGGTTTTTTAAAGCCCGACGTTTCGAAAACTTTTCAGTTATCATGGTCACGGGAAGACTGAGGTGTTATTTGTCATTATACAGTACTGTAAAATTATAAGTACTAACTACCTTCACAAAATTTAAGTTACATATGCGTTCAAAAGTCAAAAGTTGTTTTAAATATAATGTGCAATCGTGAAAGTCTTGGAACATACTATAATAAGATTAATTGGAGGGCGAAAAACCTTATAACTATTCGTAGTACATTCTACAAAATCGTATTATATAATCGGTCAATTTTAGGAACCAGAATTATGCTAGATTTGGTTTAAGAAACAGTGGGGTATACAGCTCGCCAATTTTTTTATCCCTTGTGTATTATTGTGTATCCTTTATAAGGTATAGGGTAATTTGGATTCATTTTATGAAAACGTACGTATTCAAATATATTCAAACCAATAAATTTAAGTATGTAAAGTTTATGGATATTTAGTTTATAAATCAATCACTATAAATCAAAACAAAAAGCGAAGAAAGGGTTGCTTCGCTCAAAATGTTTATGATATTTTGATTAATTCTTACCTTTTCTTGATTATCCATAAAATTTCAGCGACTTTTTGAAGTGCAGAGGAAAAATGACGAATTAATTGATCGTGGGTGATTCATTTCCATTCATACATACATACATACATATACTCACGGCTATAAATCCCTAGAAGGGGTAGCCAGAGCTAAAGAATTACAAATTCCTCAGCCACTTTTGGAAGTTGAGTGGGGAAAAGATGGTAGAATAAAGGTTGTCGGTGATGAGTCTCCAACCGCATCGCCCAAAAATCCCTTAAAAGCCTCAATACCGTTAGTCGCCTCTTACGTACACCCACCGGAAGAAATGGGGTAGTGCTATTCTATGCCGACACTACACAGCAATCTTTAAATTTATGATATTTCCAGCCAACTAATCCGTTGAAAATCTGTTTAAACAGATCCTTTAATGCTTTGAGAAGACTCTGCACGATTATTTAAGTGCCGTCTAGTGCTGGTTTAGAGTGCCGTCTTAGAATGTCACTACCCCATTTCTACCCTCGGGTGTCGCAAGAGGCGGTTTTTGGGCGATGCGGTTGGAAACCCATTTCCAATAATCCATCTTGTCCCCTATCAACATCCAAATATGGCTGAGGAGTTTCCAGCTCTGAAGCTCTGGCTACCCCTTTTGGGATTAATGGACGTTAGTTTATGTATGCATTTATGTCCTCTGCACGCGAGTCCATTAACTTTTTTGGCAAATGCTTTAATATTTTATTCGGCATATAAGATTCGTCCACGTATTCAGCTACGATCTCTTGTAACGCTATTAATTCCTATTACATACATACATACATATACTCACGGCTTTATTTCCCTAGAAGAGGTAGCCAGAGCTAACGAATTAGAAATTCCTCAGCCACTTTTGGAAGTTGCGTGGGGAAAAGATGGTAAAATAAAGGTTGTTGGTGATGGATCTCCAACCGCATCGCCCAAAAATCCCTTAAAAAGCCCCAATACCGTTAGTCGCCTCTTAGGTACACCCACCGGAAGAAAAGGGGTAGTGCTATTCTAAGCGGACACTACACAGCAAATTCCTATTATGCTAGGCAAACACCATTAGCCTCTACTTTAAAACTTACTTATACTCACGCTCATTATTCCCATTGGGGTAGGCAGAGACTATCGATCGCCACTTTGCACGATCCTGACAAATATCTCTTCAAAATACTACTACAATACTACTTTACAAGATCCGGGAAAACCTTTCTTGTTCCCCTGACATTCATTAATAGCAACCCATTATGCTATATTATTCTTTTCTTCCGGTGAGGTACGTAAAATTGCGTAGTGTTGGTTTTAAATAGAACTACCCCATTTCTTCCGGTGGGTGTATGTAAGAGGCGACTAACGGTATTGGGGCTGTTAAGGGATTTTTGGGCCATGCGGTTGGAGACCCATCACCAACAACCTTTATTTTACCATCTTTTCCCCACTCAAGTTTCCAAAAGTGGCTCAGGAACTTTTAGTTCATTAGCTCTAGCTACCCTTTCTAGGGATTTACAGCCGTGAGTATATGTTTGTATGTATATATGTTATGTATATATGTTGTGTAGTGTCGGCTTAGAATAGCACTACCCCGTTTCTTCCGGTGGGTGTACGTAAGAGGCGACTAACGGTATTGGGGCTTTTTAAGGGATTTTTGGGCGATGCGGTTGGAGACCCATCACCAACAACCTTTATTCTACCATCTTTTCACTCTCAACTCACACACTCAACTTCCAAAAGTGGCTGAGAAATTTTTAATTTCTCAGCTCTGGCTACCCCTTTTAGGGATTTATAGCCGTGAGTATATGTATGTATGTATGTATGTATGCATATGTTATCTTTTCACTAGTTGTACATTATTAAGAACACAATAAAGAATATATATAAAAACATATATGTATGAGAAAAGATTGAAATTGAAGGGATTGAAATACTTACAGTGCATAGTTATATATAAATACTTATTAGAAAAGTATGTTTTTCGTTATTGGCTCAAAATAACAGTGTCCCGTCTCTTTCTATCTGTTCCGTAGCTGTCGTTGAAAACAAAACAATTATAGATTTGGAAACCAATCTCCTATTTTTTTTTATTTATGGTAGGAAGAAAGTTTGTTGTTAAGCATATAAATACATGCCATCGTATAATATTGACTTAAAATGGTTTTTCTAAATTAGGCATTATTAGTATTTTATATTGTGGTCTGGTCAGACATTGACGTCATTTGACCAGTTAAGGGCGTGCCCGCTAAAATGGGTTATTTTGGGTGTTTTCAAACTCTCAAACGTCTGCTTGGATGTTGTTGATATGACTTAAATTGAATGTATGTTAATGATTACTTTATGTTTATTATACTATACGTATATAATTGAGTTTCGCTACATGTGTTTTGAAATTAAACTTGTAAAAACATATTTTCTTATCTGCTATCTTTCTACATATAAAAGAAAGTTAAGTTAAAACTAACTGTAACTCACGAACAGCTGACCTGTTTTGGCTGAAAATTAGTGAGGAGGTAGCTTAAAGGAAGGAAACGGACCTATAATCCTTCTCATAATATTATACTGAGAAATGATTTGTCCAAGCAAAACATGGGTATTCTGAAAACCAGGTGACTTTAACATCACGTGGTGTTCAGAAGTACAAATACCACTGACAACACATCGCTTGAATTGAGACTGACTATCTTTATTTTTATTAATTATTTATTTTATCTGTTTTTTTTTGTTTCAGTCGTAAAGAAAGAAAAATGACCGACTCATCGAATAACTGACGAAAGGCTGAAATAATTGTAAACCGTAGCCATTTGCGGTTTAGAAAAAAAAAACAAACGTCAACGCTTGATGAGGCGCTGATTTGACAGTTGATTTTGTGTGATTCGGAACGCGGTGTTTCAAGATGGCGTCGTGTTTGGGCGGGAACCAACATTACGGTACAAAAGACTATGTGCCGGTTGCGGATTTTTATGCTGACAAATCGGTCTTCGTTACTGGTGGTACGGGGTTCATGGGAAAGGTAAGCTGTTTTAGAAATAGTTAAATAGTTATAGTATTTTTTTAATGACTGACAGCGCAGAGTATAGAATTGACAGCTGTCAGTGTACATAGAATTACTGGGCCACAAATGTACAATGAGTTAGCGCTTCATATTTCTATTTTCCAACATGTCTTTACTTTGCAGGTATATATAAAAATATTAAATGCATCTTACACGCCTATGTTATATCTAAAATCTATGCCGCGTTATATAAAATCTATACAAAAAACAAGGCAAAACTTCTTCATTACACACTCCGTCTTGCTTCACTTGCGGTTTTAGAGTGAAAGATAGCAAAACAAGGCATAGTTCTGTCTGATTCATACCTCATTTTTGTTCCCCATTTTTCTTACGGCGACTGTGTACCTACCTAGCATATATTGATCATTGGTTATCATTATAAATCATAACGCTAAGAAGCGGTGCAGCAGATGTAAATGCTGTTAAAGCAGAGACAATTAACCACACTGGAAGCAAAAACTTGTGGCAGAAGCCGCCAAAGAACTCATTTTGATGTATCAAATATGCGTGAGAGTAAAAATTTTCTTTGATGTTGTTCGAAGCTCCTCGTAGATATCCATAAACATTGGAAGTGCAAGAGAGATCGTGACGTATGCTGTCTCGTTTGTACCTTTTACTGCACCGTCTGCCACGAGGTATTGCGTCTACTGTATCAAATTAGATATTAACAGATTCAAAGATGCGCTGGTCAGCTAAAGTTTTTGTTTAATAGCTAGCGAAAGTATTTGGCCAAATATCGTTTCTCTAACTTTCCCCATTTGCCACAGGTGCTGGTAGAGAAGCTGCTCCGAAGTTGTCCGAAGATAAAGAACATATACCTGCTGATGCGGCCGAAGAGAGGTCAGGATGTGACGTCACGGCTTGATGAACTGGTACAGTCACCGGTAAGTCTTTAATAGTACATACATGCATATACTCACGTGCAAACGACTAGTGTTCAAATCCTGGGTCGGGCCTACACCAATTTGTCTTTTCTAAAGACATATGTGTGGTTAATTTATCATGGTTGTTAACGGTGAGGCAAAACATCGTGAGGAAACCCACATGGCTGAGTTGTACTTAGTCATGTGACAGTGTACTCGTACAAAACGGCGATAGGCCTGCCCCCTATCACGTGAGTACACTGTCCATGCAAAACGTGGGTACTCTGAACATCACGTGACTTTGTCACCTGATGTTCAGAATATTAGTACCTCTGCCAACCCCTTTGGGGGATATTCGGCGTGAACGTTTATTTTATGTTATGTTACTCACGGCTATAAATCTCGAGAAGGGGTAGCTAAGGAATTAGAAATTCATCAGCCACTTTTGAAAGTTAAGTAGGGAAACGATGGTAAAAAAAAAGGTTGTTGGTGATGGGTCTGCAAAAGCTCCAATACCCTAAGTCGCTTCTTACGCACACCCATGGGAAGAAACGGGGTGGTGATATTCTAAGCCGACTAGACCGCTATTTATTATTGTAAGACAATATATCTAGTAAGACTCAGAGTTGGCCGTGTAGTGCCGGCTTGGTATGTCACTACCCCTTTCTAACCATGGGTGACCGTAAGAGGCAACTAAGGGTATCGGCGCTTTTTAATTAATTTTTCGGCGATGCGGTTATAAATACATCACCAAAAAATTTTCTTTACAATATTTTCCTCACTAAAAAAAAAACGTCAGTTCAAACCTATAACCTTCAGAATAAATATAGGCAATAAGATCGTACATTATACTATATGTCCATACGAAACTGGGGCATCCGACTAACTACTACAGCAACTAATATATTTTTGATTAAGGAATTTATAATTGAACGACATGATAGTCCAGTGGGTAGAACACCCGCCCGAAAACTGAAGGGCGTGAGTTCCAATCCTGGGTCGGGCCTACACCAATTTGTCTTTTCTAAAGTCATATGTGTGGTTAATTTATCATGGTTGTTAACGGTGAGGGAAAACATCGTGAGGAAACCCACATGGCTGAGTTGTACTTAGTCATGTGACAGTGTATTCGTACAAAACGGCGATAGGCCTGCCCCCTATTACGTGAGTGCACTGTCTAAGCAAAACGTGGGTACCTTCTCTGGACACTAGATGGCGCTGCCATGTCAGTTTAGAAGTATTGGTACCTCTGCCAACCCCTTCGGGGATAAACGGCGTGAACGTTTATGTTATGTTATGAATTTATAATTCTGAAGCTCTGGCTACCCCTTTTTGGGATTTGTAGCCGTGAACGAATGTTACATATACATGTATGTTAAAAAAAGCCATTCGTTTACCTTTTAGTAAATCTGTCGCGAAGATCTGCAACATTTTAACTGAACTTCATTTGAACTAACAATAGGTGCTTTGAAATTTAATATTAAAGGAAAATGAGTTTGAAATAGTCATTTCTTTTACTGGTTTAGTAAATTTATTCAGCGGACTTTGATAAACATTTGTATTTGTCTCTTATAATGCAAAACTAATAATAAACAATTTTATAAAACAATAGACAAAAAGGTACCAAGCTCGTTCTATCTGCAACAAGCAGATAGATTCGCTTTTTGGCTCTGATCTATAACTGAAAACATGTAAATTAAATAAAAATAAAAATGGAATTTTACTATGCAATCACATCTGCCTCTTTTATTAAATGTCTATCAAAGTCCACCATAAAAGGCTGCGAATCCAATAAAAAATAGCGAGAATGCGTCACGAAGAAAGTGTTTTAAAGCTGTGTAGTGACGGCTTAGAATAGCGCTACCCCATTTCTTCCCGTGGATGAACGTAAAAGGCGATTAAGGGTAATGGAGATTTTTGGGTTCTGCGGTTGTAGATACCCATCACCAACAACCTTTATTTAACCTTTCTTTTTTAGCTCCAGTTTCTAGCTCTGAAGTTCTGGCTACCCCTTTTTGGTATTTATGCCGGAGTTACATAAACTGTTTATTAAATGATGCCGTGATGATGATGATGACTGCTGTGTAGTGCCGGTTTAGAATGTCGCTACCCCTTTCTACCCACTGGTGTCGTAAGAGGCGACTAAGGGTATCGGGGCTTTTTATTGGGTTTTTGGGCGATGCGGTTGGAGACCCATCACTAAAAACCCTTATTTTGCCGCATTTTCCCCAATCAACTTCCAAAAGTGGCTGAGGAATTTATAACTCCTTGGCTCGGCTACCCCTTCTAGGGAATTATAGCCGTGAGTATATGTATGTTTATTAAATGATAAAATGCCGTAAAAATGATACATTACAAGTATTCTAATTTCTAATACTTATAATGAAATGCAATACGAGCGTGTTAGTTCAGTCAGACTACAGGATATGAAACAATTAGCTTTTAAGTAACGAGTTCCGGGTTCGGTGACCGTGTTAAAACACTGTTTTGTAGTGAAATAATATTTGGCTACGCTAATAATGTAAATAACCGTGATATCTTAGTATTATTTTCGTATTGTGTTTAAATGGTGAAATGTTTTATTTTTTGTTTAGTATTTTAGGGAATATTATTGTTCGATAAATAACAACACAGGATAAAGTTCAGTCACTGTATATTATCAATTAAACCTATTTAGATTACGTCGGCGGGCACCCGGGACGCTACCGGTAAACGACTGACTAACCAAACGATACGTCGCCGCGTGTTACACAGAAACGCTGACGCTACACTAGCCTTAAGATTTTTGGAAATTAACAACCCAAAAAACAAACATAATAAATGACAAATTAAAATAATTGACCACATTTTGACTTGGACTGTACCTTCGCTAAGTTACTTATTATAACATTACAGTTTACGTATCTTATTACAATCAGCAAATTCCTAGCTAGGTGGTAGCGCGTCGCTGCAGTATTTATCTTTTTTTATATATTTTTCAAGGGTCCCGGCTGAAAATCAGCGTGCATTAGAGCTAAAATTCTCTATTGTACATATGCTGACGGCGCCGTTTTGGCTCTCATCTATATATATAAAAGAAAGTGGTGTTAGTTACACTATTTATAACTCAAGAACGGATGAACCGATTTGGCTGAAAATTGCTAGAGAGGTAAATGCTAAATATCGTAGGGGGTAGGCAGTATAAAAACTTAACACCATCCGTGCGAAGCCGGGGCGGACCACTAGTTGTATATAATTTGTACGATTATTAATTAACATGTTGTATCATATGAGGGACTAAATAAAGTTTTTTTTTACTTTACTTCAAAAACTACCCCCTCTCGTACAAGAGACGCGATGGTTAAACCGAAACGGGTCAGCGGCAATATTTCTTTTCTAAAGTCATATGTGTGGTTAATTTACCATGGTTGTAAACGGTGAGGGAAAACATCTCGTGAGGAAACCCGCATGGCTAAGTTATACTTAGTCATGTGACAGCGTATTCGTACAAAACGGCGATAGGCCTGCCCCCTATCACGTGAGTACACTGTCCATGCAAAGCGTGGGTACTCTGAGCACAATATTCGGTTGGTATTTCGGGTTGATTTGAGTTGAGTTTCTTTCTTTAGATATAAACATAACATAAACGTTCACGCCGTTTATCCCCGAAGGGGTTGGCAGAGGTACCAATACTCCTGAACTCACATGGCAAGCGCCATCTAGTTTCCAGAGAAGGTACCCACGTTTTGCTTAGACAGTGTACTCACGTGATAGGGGGCAGGCCTATCTTAGATATATGTTTTGCTATCCCAAAAATACTGTGTTCTATATCAAGGTGCAAACCAGAATTCGTTTACTAACCAAAACCACTCTATATTTCTCCTCAGCTCTTCGAAACGCTTCGGAAGGAGCGACCACAGGAGCTGAACAAGATCGTGCCGATAGTTGGTGACGTCACGGAGCCTCAGTTGGGGATCAGTATGCTCGACCAGGATATGCTTTGTCAGAAGGTAATACATACATACATACTGAGAACAAAGACATGCTAAACTCGAGACAAATTATGTGGAAAACCGTTTGATTTATTTAAATTGTCAACCTTAGCCTTTATGTACGCCTCCAACAAATAAAACTGTCACAAAAGTCAATTTTGTCAGTTGAAGAATTTTTCCCGAGCAGATTAATAAAGTTTTGAAAATGTCTTATTGTCTAGTCAGAACATGTAAAGACCAGTCGTGGCCACTAAAGCACCAAATAAATTAACTTTTTACCGGTTGGGAGCGGTTCCTAATTGGAAAGGCCTCAAAAGAATTTGAGTTGCGAAAAAAATAGTTGGTGACAGGTCTACTTCACATAGCCTACTAATCATATAAAATGAATAATCCCAAGCCACTTCTTACGACAACCGCGGGGAGGAATGGGGTAGGGCTATTCTAAGTCGACCCCACATAGCTATAATGAATTAATTTACTTTACAAGTTTGAAATCCCACTATCCATTCAACCTATGTAGTGCCCTCTAGTCTGCGTATGAAGTGTCATCTCAAGAACATACTATGGCTGCCTCATTCGCACACAAGTGGCATCTCTCTTATTTCTTATATCGCGGTATCAAAGTATTTCTCATTTTGAGTATAATAAATTACAAATTAAAATTCCTACATAGTGGGTATCTGTGGGCTAGGCACCAACTCAACATGTGTATGACAGTAACGATCAGCTTAAGGGTCTTTAGGGTCTCTTATATATCTATATTTATTATTTATTTATTTATTCGTTGACCACCAACAGCAAACACAACAAACATGGCACAGAACATACAATTGTTTTACAAAGCCAATGACAGGTGATCACAATTACCGGTTCAAAACAAAAGAGGAACGAAATTAAGGCGGTTGCCCGCGAAAATACAGCAAGTACATTAGAAAAAAGAAAAATAATAATATTATAAATAACGTTTAAAAAATACAAGGAAAGAAAGAGAAAAAAAAATAACAAAACCAAAAAAAGACCGTGAATGATGATACTATGATGATATATCTTATACTAGCCTCGAACCACACTCAAGATACACACATGCTTCCCTGCAAACCTTGTCCCTTGCCAGTGTCCTACTCTTGCTTGCGTAACTGTCACAAAATATCTGGGAGTTACAATTGACCACAACTTGAACTTTAAGAGTCATATTCATACACTCTCAGGCAGAATAAGAAAGGTTATCAATATCATGAAATTACTCCGCAACTCAGCCGACATTGAATTACTTAAACAAATCTATACGGCCATTTGTGAATCACTGATCACTTACTGTCTTCCAGTTTGGGGTGGTGCCCCTATTACTACCATGTTGGAAATTGAAAGAGCTCAACGTTCAGTTTTAAAGGTTATGTCCAAAAAGAACTTTAGATACTCAACCACAAAGCTATACGATGAATGTGGGGTGCTCAGTGTGCGAGGGTTGTTTGTCATGAGGTCTATTCTTCGAGAGCATAAAAAGTGTTTAACACCCTCTACTGAACGCTCTCTTTTACAGAGAACTCCTAGACTGCCGCCAACATTATGTAGGACAACTTTCGCGCAACGGTTCCCATCATTTATGCACCCCCATTTGTACAATGAAATATTAAAAATTAATGATATACGAGATTGTACAATGAGGGAGGTAAAAATAAAGGTAAAAAATTGGCTCATGACTATGAATTATTCAAAAATTGAAAATTTGATTCGAATTGTATCTTGAAAATGTTGAGACACTTAAACTTAATAAATCACTTATTTACACCCACATTCACACGCATACACGCACACACACACACACACACACACACATACCCACACACACATACACCCGCTCTCACACATACACCCGCTCTCACACTCATACACAGACTCACACACACACCTACTCACACAGTTATATCTATACTTATAATAAATCTGTAGAGAGGTCAATTCTGTACATGGAATATATTTTCAAAATAACTATCAGGGGGTGATTAGTGATCGATACTGATGCCAAAAATGCAATCAGTAAAATTTTTGTCTGTCTGTCTGTCTGTCTGTCTGTCTGTCTGTCTGTCTGTCGGTTTGTATGTTCCTTATGGAAACAAAAACTACTCGACGGATTTTAACGAAACTTGATACAATTATTCTTCATACTCCTGGGCAGGTTTTTGTAAACTTTCCAGCAGAATAGTAAAGGGGAATTTTGGGAAATTTTGGGAAAACGGGAGAGTTACTCCATTTTTTAAGCTTCCGTCGCGTGTGCAGCCTTAATAGTCAAAGTTACATAGAAATCACGTATGACGGAAGTATTCAACATAAAATTATCTAAAAAATATTCCGCAACAGTATATGTCTATCTTTTATGGTTGACTCACAACAACACGTGTAACTCCTGATAGCTTAGCAGTTCGGCGCATTCTGATTATATTTGTTTTCTCTTACGTTTATAATACTCTCAATCACCCTTATTTCAAAAGTTAACATTATTACCTACTCAATAAAAAAAGAATCATAGAAATCGGTATAGAAACACCAAAATTAATAGTCCCAACATAATAGTCGCACGCGATCAAAACCAAATCCTTAGTAATTTACATATTACGTACTAGATGGCGCCAGTAGTTGCATCAATTAAAACCTAAAAATTAGCTTAATTTCGGAGATATTGATCTGAACCGATCATAAAAGCGCTTTCAAAATCACAAAGTAACACTATATTCAGACATGAGTGCTGTAAGTTGTAATAAAGGCGCTAATTTCATAACGCTTGAGCAGTGATTGAAGAAACCTACAATATTTTTAAAACTACGCTACCCGTGCGAAGCGGGGCCGATCCACTAGTTTCAGAATATAAAAGTAAAAATACGAATCTTTTTAATATTACAATTGTACTTTTCAGAGTGTTGTAGACATTTTGAATAAATAATTAATAAATTGAAGTTTTTATTGATATAATTGTTCATAATAATAATTTGCAATTACTACATTATCATTAATTATTATTTATTTGCATAATGTTATGATTTTGTTTGTATTTAGTGTTAAGTTAAATGGATTAAGTGTATATTTTAATAAGTATTAGATTCTATAAATTTTCAATTATATTTTATCAATGTATTATAATTTAATTCACTTTGTAAAATTGGAATTGTTATTTGTATTTGGTACCCACGATACAGGCTTGCCTAGTGTGGGGCCGCTGGTATTATGTATTTGTAAAATTTCAATTGGTAATAAACGATTATTATTATTATGACCTAATAATATATGCAACCGTGATAGCCCAGTGGGTAGAACACTTGGTTATCGTGCAAGCGACTAGTGTTCGAATCCTGGGTCGGGCCTACACCAATTTGTCTTTTCTAAAGACATATGTGTGGTTAATTTATCATGGTTGTTAACGGTGAGGGAAAACATCGTGAGGAAACCCACATGGCTGAGTTGTACTTAGTCATGTGACAGTGTATTCGTACAAAACGGCGATAGGCCTGCCCCCTATCACGTGAGTACACTGTCCATGCAAAACGTGGGTACTCTGAACACCAGGTGACAAAGTCACGTGATGTTCAGAAGTATTAGTACCTCTGCCAACCCCTTCGGGGATATTCGGCGTGAACGTTTATGTTTATGTTATGTTTAATATTATTATTATTATTACTACCTACTGTGCTAGTATACTTTACTGTCCTTACTGTGTTATTTAGGCTTCAGTGATAATTTAAAAAGATATTAATAATATTATCGTTTTAGGTTTCAGTGGTATTCCACTCGGCGGCGACGGTGAAGTTCGACGAGAAGTTAAAGCAGTCGGTCGCCATCAACATGCTCGGCACGCAGCAGCTCGTGCAGCTGTGCCACCGGATGGCGGGGCTCGAGGTGAGATCTTAATAAACAGCTACTTTTGTTTCTCCCTAAATTAAAATTGCACTTTAAACTCTGTGTTAGTTTTAAATATAGTTATACATACATATATATACATACATATACTCACGGCTATAAATCCCTAGAAGGGGTTGCCAAAGCTAAGGAATTCGAAATTCCTCAGCCAGCTTTGGAAAATTGAGTGGGGTAAGGATGGTAAAGTAAAGGTTGTTGGTGATGGGTCTCCAACCGCATCGCCCAAAAATCCCTTAAAAGCCCGAATACCGTTAGTCGCCTCTTACGTACACCCATCGGTAGAAACGGGGTAGCGCTATTCTAAGCTGACACTACACGGCAAATAGTTTATAGTGCTTTTAAATATAATAATCTGGGCGCCAACTGAAAACCAGCGTATGGGAGAATCATCAGCCTGGCTGCTTGTTTCTTCCATACACATGCTGAGTTGGAGCCTATTTGGTACAATTGTGGTTTTCCTCTTGTTAATTTGTAAATTGTGTATTGTCAAAAAATTGTTCCAAATAAAAAAAATCTTTTTCTTTCTTTCTTTCTTTTCAAGTTTGCTTGTCACTGCACACTTTCACTTCTTAGTGCGCTCATAGTATCTTTTCAAGTAATACCAACTTTTTACAAGTTAACCTCGGTACCTTATCTATACTTATAATAAATCTGTAGAGAGGTCAATTCTGTACATGAAATATATTTTCAAAATAACTGTCAGGTGGTGATTAGGGATCGATACTGATGCCAAAAATGCAATCAGTAAAATTTTTGTCTGTCTGTCTGTCTGTCTGTCTGTCTGTCTGTCTGTCTGTCTGTCTGTCGGTTTGTATGTTCCTTATGGAAACAAAAACTACTCGACGGATTTTAACGAAACTTGGTACAATTATTCTTCATACTCCTGCGCAGGTTTTTGTATACTTTCCAGCAGAGTAGTAAAGGGGAATTTTGGGTAATTTTGGGAAAACGGGAGAAGTTACTCCATTTTTTAAGCTTCCGTCGCGTGTACAGCCTTAATGGTTAAACTTACATAGAAATCATGCATGACGGAAATATTCTTCATAAAATTACCTAAAAAAAAATCCTCAACAGTTTATGTCTATCTTTTACGGTTGACTTACAATAACACGTGTAATTCCTGATAGCTTAGCAGTTCGGAACATTCTGATTGTATTTGTTTACTCTTACGTTTGTAAACGTCTCACTCATCCCAAATTTAAAAAAGGTAACATTATTACCTATTCAATAAAAAAAAATCATAGAAATCGGTAGAGAAACACCGAAATTATACATAAAATAAGCCATCGCGCCCGTGACCAAAACCGAATCGTTACTAATTTACTTATAAAATACTAGATGGCGCCAGTAGTTGCATCCTACAACACGTAATGATTTATTTTTTAGATTGTCATAAATACTTCATAGCGTTTTATTCCAAAATTTGCTATTAAACGGAAAAAGTGAAACGTTCATTAAAGCGCATTCAAAATCACCAAACTACACTGTTTAGGGAGTGCTATAAATTTAATGAATTGAAAACATTGCGCTGAATTTCACAATGCTTGAGCAGTGACTGAAGAAAGAAACCTCAGATATTTAAAAAAAACAACGCTACCCGTGCGAAGCTGGGACGATCCACTAGTCCCATATAAAATTGTTCATCTAAAGGTCCTGGAACACGTATCAACGGCATGTCGGCTGTCGACTGCGACGTACTCTCCAACCATCATATGCTACCTATTCATTATTACCAATGTGTTATCTGCGCCTTATTGGGGAGTAAAGCACCTCTAATACAAATACCTACTATTTTAGAAGAATAAATAGTTTTTTATTATATATATTTTTCCCATCTAAAGGCCCTAGTACACGTGTCGACGGCGTACTGCAACTGCGAGCGCGACGCTGTGTCCGAGGTGGTGTACGACCCGCCCGCGCCGCCCGACCAGGTCGTGACACTAGTACAGACGTTGCCGGACGAATTGGTTGATAGGATTACACCGGACCTTGTGGGTAAGTAGCTAATAGATACTATTTATATTCACTTATTTTTATTTATTTATTCGTTGACGTTTTAGCGACATGATAGTCCAGTGGGTAGAACACCCGCCCGAAAAACAGAAGGGCGTGAGTTCCAATCCTGGCTGAGTTGTACTTAGTCATGTGACAGTGTATTCGTACAAAACGGCGATAGGCCTGCCCCCTATCACGTGAGTACACTGTCTAAGCAACACGTGGGTATCTTCTCTGGAAACTAGATGGCGCTTGCCATGTGAGTTCAGGAGTATTGGTACCTCTGCCAACCCCTTCGGGGATAAACGGCGTTAACGTTTATGTTTATTGTGTTTATGTTTACGTTTATTATATAGAGAAAGAAAGACAGTGAGATATGCGCTGAATATGAGAAAAACACATTTTTAAACACTAAAACGCGCCGCCCGACTAGGTCGTGACGTTGCCGGATGAATTGGTTGATATAATTACACCGGATCTTGATGGTAAGCATTTAATAGATTTATCTTCACTTTTATATAGGAAGATTTATACCATAGCACATAAAAATATAAAATGAAAGAAAGAATGACATTTATCTACTGCTTAGAAGAAGCTCATATAAATACTGAAATAAGAGTATGAAGGACTAGGTAAGTTAGTTTCTAACTGCGAGCGCGACGACGACGTGTCCGATGTGGTATACGATCCGCCCGCGCCGCACGACCAGGTCTTGACGTTGGTACAGACGCTGCCGGATGAATTGGTTGATAGGATTACTCGGGAGCTTGTTGGTATGGTAAGTGTACTATTTATATTGTTACACTATAGTAGATAGAAAGGACATCTTCGATGTACAAGAGAGAAAAGTTTTTAAATACTGAAATAAATAACAAAGTGTAGACTTGGTGGTGTACGCGTTATTTAAAGAAATAACGATTCACTGCACAGAGAAAAAACAGGTTTTAAAAGACTTAAATAAGAATAATAGATTGATAGGATTATTTCGGATCTTGTTGGTAAGTGTACTATATATGCCTCCTTCCTACTATACGAGGGGCATGCCAAAAGAAACTAGATACTCAAAAATTATAAAATTTATTCTTTTTTACAAGCATCGATCTTTTCAAAGTATTCACCCTGAGCACGTATACACTTTTGCATACGTCTGAACCAATTGGAAAATACCTGTAACCACTCTTCTTTAGATACCTCAGAAATCTCGAAATTATAGGCAACCAGCGCAACTTCTTTGCTTTCAAACCTCTTCCCTTTTAGTTTTTCTTTGATTTTTGGAAACAAGTAAAAATCACAAGGCGCTTCTTCTCAGTCGTAACACTCTTGACAGAGTGGTCGTGGTCGTCATTTTGGTTGGGTGACCCGCCGCACAATTCGTCGCCATTCCTCTCTGAGGGCTGTTTTTTTGGTGCATTGGTACAGGGGGTCATCCAGCGCTGTTTTGATTTGGTCCGTCCACCTCATTGGTGATCGACCACGCATTCGGGTGCCCTCTACTCTGCCCTGTACCACCAGTCGCTCGATTGGCATGCGCCCGCGTCGAGATATATGTCCGAAGAAGGTTAAGATACGAGCTTGGACTATAGATGATAGGCGCTGTTTGACACCTAGTTCTTGGAGGATTGAGTCATTGGTACGGAACTCTGTCCACGATATCCCAAGCATTTTCCTCCAGCACCACATCTCAAGAGCATCAATCCTCTTTTTCTCGCTTTCCCGAAGCGTCCATGTCTCTGCAGCATAAAGGAATATGGGGAACAGAAGCGCTCTGACTAGCCGGGTCTTTGTGGCTTTGGTGATGTTGCGGTTCTTCCATATTTTCCTAAGTCTGTCCATAGAAGACCTTGCAATCGCCATTCGTCGCTTTATTTCGTCCACGCATCCGCTATTGTTGGATATCAGCGCTCCCAGATAGACGTATGATTGTACAACGTCACAATTTGCAATTTTCGTGACTTCAGGCATGTTGTTGTTGGCACGATCCACAATCATCATCTTCGTCTTACTGCGATTTATCTTAAGGCGCTAGGTCAGGGGAATATGGCGGGTGAGGCAGAATTGACACATTTTTCGAGTTGAAAAAGTCTAGTGTTCTGGCAGACGTGTGCGGCGCCGCAACGTCGTGGTGCCAGAGAAAGCTGGATTCCTGACTTCGGTCGCTTGACACACCAAGCTGATATTACTGTTGGAGCACAAACTGTCACATACCATTCGGAGTTCACCGTTCTTTCATTCTCCAGCACAACAGTAGCAATATGTCCCGTTTTGCAGAAAAACGAGGCGACCATTTGTTTCTGTGTGCTTCGTGCACGGCGACATTTCGTTGGAGTTGGCTCGTCTTCAAAGCACCATTCAGTCGACTGTCGATTTGATTCGGGATCATAGTTATATAGCCATGTTTCGTCATCAGTATATCATATACGATTTTTTGCTCGCCTCCGTTGAATTTATCTATCATGAATAGGCACCAAGCCACCCGACGGTCTTTCTGCTCATCGGTAAGTTTGTGCGGCACCCATCTCGAACAACGTTTACGGAGAGAAAGGTGGTCGTGTATTATAGTTTGCATTGCTGCTGATCCGATTCCTAGGTCTTGCTCTAGCTCTACATATGTAATTCGTCGGTTTTCGCGAATAAGTTTTTCGACTGTACGAACGTTTTCTTGCGTGATCGCGGTTGGCGGCCGTCCTGTCTTCGCTTCATCTTCGAGACATCCCCGTCCTCTTTTAAATTCAGCAAACCAATTGAAAACTGTTGCTCGGGAACAAGCAGACTCACCAAAAGTAGAAGCCAAAAGTTCAAAACATTCTGGAGGCTTTGAACCTTTTTTAAAGTCATAATAAATCATAGCGCGAAAAACACGTCGACTGAGTTCCATTGTTGCAAGTGAATTCCCGCCAGATTCTCGGAAAAATGATGCTCATTCAAAAAAAAAAGAAGTGTGTTCTATATTCAAATTACTCTGCTCTACTCTGCCAACCCCTTCGGGGATATTCGGCGTGAACGTTTATTTTTATGTATATACTTTTTTAATAAATATAATATTATCAACATAAATAATAAGTTTGACCTCTTATTAACCTTTTATGTTCTCTTTTATAATAAACGTTAAATACTATTATTTGCCGTGTAGTGTCGGCTTAGAATAACACTACCCCATTTCTTCCGGTGGGTGTACGTAAGAGGCGACTAACGGTATTGGGGCTTTTAAGGGATTTTTGGGCGATGCGGTTGGAGACCCATCACCAAAAACCTTTATTTTACCATCATTTCCCCACGCAAATTCCAAAAGTGGTTAAGGAATTTCTGATTCCCTAGCTCTGGTTACCCCTTCAAGGGATTCATAGCCGTGAGTATATGTATGTATATGTATGTACTATTATTTCAGGCGACAGACCCAACACGTACACATTCACGAAAGCGCTGGCGGAGGACATGCTGATAAAAGAGTGCGGGAATTTACCGGTGGCTATAGTGCGGCCGTCTGTTGGTGAGTGTGCTGTTTTATTTATTATTTTATCCGGAAGATTTACAGCGTATACATTAACTAAACAATAATGTAAACAATGCAATGCCAATTTATCTCCACCTATAACAATTTTAATTAAAAACAACAACTTACAGATAAGTAAATTCAAATAACAGACCGAGAAAAAAAACAATAGAAAAAAAGGAAAAAATACTAGAAACTAAATTAATTATTGCTAAAAGAGAAACAAATAATTTAAATAAATTAACTTGAATGTTCTGAAAAAAATGAATTGGTAAGTAATCGCTTGATTGTTGAAATGCTGGAGTTAAATATAAACTTCAAAAAAATGAGGTTCTCAAGTCGATTGTTTGTATGTATGTATGTAGGTTTGTCTGCGATTATCTCGCGTTTGGCTAAAGCTATTTGGATGCGGTTTTGAGAAAAAGTATTCGGATACATTTATAATTAATTTATTACATATTATTATTCTATCATCATCATCAATTAATATTATAATTGCTGAATATAATCTTTCACCCAAGTGTATCGGCGATGACTGGTACTTTTCTGCCCTGGTTCACTGGTTTCCTGCGACGCAGAAATACATATTTTGTCTTTGGTCGATTGGTTCATAAAAATAATTGTGATTTAAGAAACAATGCTGTATGTGTTGCTCTTACCTGTTTCTTACGGTCAGTTTCGAATGAGCCGAATAAAGGGTGCAGCGTTTTAAAAACTGTTGGGCGATGTAGATGGAGACCCATCATCAGCTCTCTGTTTTATTTCAAAATCTTTACTTTATACAGTTTCTAAAAGTGGTTGAGATATTTCAAATTCTAAAGCTCTGGCTCAGTCGTTTTGGGATTTCAGCTATGAGTACAATAATTTAAGTCTTTTTGTTCATGAAAACGTCATGTGGAGATTATTACTAATAAATAAAGAATAAATAAAGGAAAGAAAAACTTCGACACAGGCGGGAATCGAACCCGCGACCTCGAATTAGTTAAAATTCGGAGGTAGGAAACGCAAACACTACTTAAACGTGTAAAAGAAATAAAGGATAGAAGAATTTCGCGCTGGCAGCCATTGACACGGTGGCTCAGTTGGCAGAGCGTCGGGGCGTATACCCGAGGTCGCGGGTTCGATTCCCGCCTGTGTCGAAGTTTTTCTTTCCTTTATTTATTCTTTATTTATAAGTATGAGTACAATGTTTGTTTTTTTATTATTATATATTTAATTCAGGAAGCAAGATCCATATGACTTATTAAAAGATCAAATAAAGTGCCTTCAACCCCTGTTGTCATATTTCTGTAAATAAAAAAGTGTAAACCTGTGTGTGTGTGTGTGTGTGTGTGTGTGTGTATTTCACCACCGCACCTCAACTAAGAACTTGTAATTCTCTCTTACAGTATTATCATCAGTCCGTGAACCTGTGAAAGGGTGGGTAGACAACTGGAACGGCCCCAACGGGATAATAGCGGCTGTGGGCAAAGGGGTGTTCAGAACAATGTTAGGGGTAGGGGCAAGGGTAGCGGACTTTGTGCCCGTCGATACCGTTATAAATCTTATGATTGTGTGTGCCTGTCGGACCTCTCAGAGAAGGTGAGGATTGTGTATATTACTAATTTAATCTATGTTTATGTAGCGTAGTTTATGTTTCGTGTAGTGCCGGCTTATAATGTCAATACCTCTTTCTACCCGATACTTTATTTCTACCATCTTTTCCCCTATCAACTTCCAAATGTGACTGAGGAGTTTCTAGCTCCGAAGCTCTGACTACCCCTTTTAGGGATTTATAGCCGTGAGTATATGTATGTATGGTATAATTAGTCAAACTAGATTCCTTTGTATGGGACGTGTGAGAGTATGCTACGTGAGAAATGTGTATCAAATTATTCATGCGAAATCTGTATAAATATGTTACTGGCAGCTGAGCTTTCGTCGCAAAATGTGCTGAGATCAGAAAAATAATGTCGCTCTTATCAAGTTTGTCCCATAGGAAACGTTTTTCAAAATGATCGCCCTGACAACCCCCTTTTGGTTTGTTACCTTGTATGTATGTATATAGATGTATAGTTATGGGTGAGAATAGGACTGTGGAAACAACAAAGATATACTGGCCAGTACACCCTGCTGTGTACCAACTTATAATTTGTATCTATGCATAACTCGAAAAACATTTACACTCCGCGATGTAGGAATATGAGTGAGACGCTGCTATGTGCGTTTGAGTCCGCAGTAGTGTGCGCTCTAACATGACTCCCACAGGACTAACCGTATTATTCCCATACGAGGCGTTTTGCGGTTTTGAAGATTTTTTTGTGATTGTCGGCAACCATATTCTCCCCACACAACTTTTTGAAATGGCGGCGAATTTGAAATTTTTAAATTTCTATGTCAAACGTTCTGGCTACTCAATTTTGGGATTAATAGTCTTAAAATGTTGGTAGGGTAGATAAATCCATTTTAATTTAGTTATGTGATATGGAGTCCATAAATTGTTTCAAATAAATAATATTTAAATTTCTGTTATTTTTTTATATAACAGTTTTTGTTACTTGCTTAGAAGTCATACAAATATTCGGAACACATTCAAAATCAATTTACAAATTTCATCGTCTGGCCGTTTTTTTAATACTCTGAATACCCGTTCGAAGCTAGGATATTCCGCGAGTTTATAATACATATACATATATACTAACGGCTGTAATTCCCTAGAAGGGGTAGCCAGAGCTAAGGAATTAGAAATTCCTCAGCCACTTTTGGAAGTTGCGTGGGGAAAAGATGGTAAAATGGGTCTCCAACCCCGTCGCCCAAAAATCCCCTAAAAAGCCCCAATACCGTTAGTCGCCTTTTACGAACACCCACCGGAAGAAATGGGGTAGTGCTATTCTAAGCCGACACTAAAAGGCAATTTTTAATTTATAATACTAACATAACATAAACATTCACGCCGAATAATAATTACTTAATTAATTATTTGTATTTCAGAGGCGAAGGCGTAGTAGTATACAACTGCTGCACAGGACAACAGAACCCGATCACGTGGGCGCACTTCGTCAAAACCAGCTTCAAGTATATGCGGAAACACCCGTTCAGTAAGTTTTTAATATACATACATACATATACTCACGGCTATAATTCCCTAGAAGGGGTAGCCAGAGCCAAGGTATTATAAATTCCTCAGCCACTAAAATAAAGGTTTAAGGTGATGGGTCTCTAACCGCATCGCCCAAAAAACCAATAAAAAGTCCCAATACCCTAAGACGCCTCTTACGACACCCGTGGGTAGAAAGGGATAGCGACATTCTAAGCCGGCACTACACGGCAAAGTTAAATAAATAAATTTAATTTAAGTTAAATAAATTTTTAATATAATATTACTTCAATATGAAACATCCGTTCAGGAAGTTGTACTGTTTCGATACACAGTTTTCTACATACATGTATAAACGTCATAAACGTTCACGCCATAGGTACCAATACTTCTGAACATTACATGACAGCGCCACCTAGTGTCCAAAGTAGGTACCCACGTTTTGATTAGACAGTGTACTCACGTGATAGGGGCAGGCCTATCGCCGTTTTGTACGAATACACTGTCACATGACTAAGTACAACTCGGCCATGTGGGTTTCCTCACGATGTTTTCCCTCATCTTACCTAGGCACATTGATGTAGGTAGAATTTGAGGATGGATCCGACACACCACCTTCCATGATTAGCGCATTTAGACTGAGCTTTCTTGATTGTAACTTTTTACACTTTTCAAAAATCAGTAACAATATAATAATTTCATAGGTTTATCCTGATTATGGTCACCAAGATGAAATAGTTTTAGTTGCTTCAGTCCTAAAAAGTGATAAATAAATATAGTTATAAAAAGTGCTATTCTAAGCCGACACTACACAGCCCATGTCTTCCGATGAGTGTACGTAAGAGGCGACTAACGGTATTGGGGCTTTTAAGGGATTTTTGGGCGATGCGGTTGGAGACCCATCACCAACAACCTATATTTTACCATCTTTTCTCCATTCAACTTCCAAAAGTAGCTGAGGAATGCAAAAATAATATTTTCTATTTTTTTATTCCAGACGGCGTGCTATGGTATCCAGGCGGTGATATAACGTCAACTAGATGGGTGCACTCGGTCCGGTCGTTCCTACAACACCGCGTGCCGGCGCACTGCCTCGACTTAGCGGCGAGAGCTACGGGCAGGAATGCGCAGTATGTGTTTATTATTTATTTACTACGATACGCAGGGAAAAATCGTGGAACCATTTGTATATAACATAACCGAAAACCGATATACCGAACATAGGTAGTTTTGTACGTGTATAGTTGTGTTTTAAAGAGACATCAAACAAAATGGTTGTGATATTTTTTTTACTTAAATATGTTAAGGTACTTGCATAATCGCCTAGGCTTAAAACTTCTATGTCCGTGTGTTTTTACTCGAAAAGCTATTTTTTTTTATTTAATATATTTTTGCATTTACATTTAATTGAAGTAACTTTTTGTTGTGTGTAAAAACTACAAAGGCTATTAGGGCCTTTAATGTGTAAGTGGCTGAGGAATGTCTTAATCGGAAACTATGGAATAAAAATCTTGGGCATTATATCCATGCCTATATACTTAAAGGTTACAAAATCTAACCCAAATCCTCTCTCTTTCAGTATGGTACGAGTCCAAAACAAATTGGAGAAAGCGGCGGCGTGTCTCGAATACTTTACGACTAGACAATGGGCGTTTTCTGACGACAATGTACAAGCGTTATGTGCCTCTTTATCGCCTGAAGACAGACGTGATTTTGATTTTGACGTGAAGAATATCGATTGGGACGCCTTTATCGAGTCTTATGTTCTTGGAATCAGGAGGTTTATGTTCAAAGAGAGTGATAGCACGTTGCCTAGGTCGAGGAAGTTGCTTCACAGGTTTGTTGTTTTTATAGTCCTTTCTACTGAATTTTGTCAAGTTTGGTTCCCGGGTTTGGTTCTGCTGTGTAGTGTCGGGTTAGAATAGCACTACCCCATTTCTTCCGGTGGGTGTACGTAAGAGGCGACTAACTGTATTGGGGCTTTTAAGGGATTTTTGGGCGATGCGGTTGGAGACCCATCACCAACAACCTTTATTTCACCATGTTTTCCCCACGCAACTTCCAAAAGTGGCTGAGGAATTTCTAATTCCCTAGCTCTGGCTACCCCTTCAAGGGATTTATAGCCGTGAGTATATGTATATGGTTCCCGGGTGGCAAAAATTTAAAATGCTCTGTTGGGTTTGCCTCAAGATAGGTGTACTTTTTTATATAATTATCAGTCCTAGGATATCTTCAATAGGAAAAATTATTGGGTATCAAATACGGCAACAAAAATTAGTGATATTACCATACATACATATATACATATACTCACGGCTATAAATCCCTAAAATTAAAAATTCCTCAGCTACTTTTGGAAGTTGAATGGGGAAAAGATGGTAGAATAAAGGTTGTTGGTGATGGGTCTCCAACCGCATCACCAAAAATCTCTTAAAATGCCCCAATACCGTTAGTCGCCTCTTATGTACACCCACCGGAAGAAAAGGGGTAGTGCTATTCTAAGCCGACACTACACAGCAATTCATTATCGTTCTCCTCGTAATTTCCATAAAGGGTTCAGAAGTTATTGTTTTCAAAGCTCTAGTAATCCCTTTTTGCGATTATTGCCATGAATGTAATAAAAATAATGCAAATTTAGCAGTAACGTGTAATTTTTAAAAAATAAGCGTAGTAGATAATATATGGTGGTGGTGGATGGTGAATATTTGGCAGTTTTTTGTAAATCACCTATATACACACTTTGTTATTTTTGTTTTTTAAATCAGGGACTGATACATGTCTCTTTTGATTTTATATTTTTGGATTTTTAACATTTTTTGATAATAAAAGATACTTTTATCGAAAAAACAAGAAGTAATATAGACATAGGGTCTGTGTAATGAGTTGTCAAAACATATTAAGTTCAAGGCTAGTTAGTATCAACAAGTAATTAAATAAATCAGATTCATCTTAAGGGTAAGGAAAACATCGTAAGGAAACTCAAGTATTTCTTAAAACTCAAGTGGTTTCTTAATCATACACCCTATTTAGCAGGTGATAAAATGTCACTGAATTTTGGAAATATATACCGTAAAGTAGCGCCGTGTAGTGTCGGCTGAGAACAGCACTACCCCGTTTCTACCGATGGGTGTACGTAAGAGGCGACTAACGGTATTGGGGCTTTTAAGGGATTTTTGGGCGATGCGGTTGGAGACCCATCACCAACAACCTCTATTTTACCATCTTTTCCCCACTCAACTTTCCAAAAGTGGCTGAGGAATTTCTAATTCCTTAGCTCTGGCTACCCCTTCTAGGGATTTCCAGCCGTGAGTATATGTATGTATGTATAACGTAAAGGAATTGTTATGTTGTTTTTTTTTCAGATTACACATACTGCACGTGGTAACACAAGTGATAGCTGTGTTGTTTTTATGGAGATTTATATTCAGCCGTTCGACGATACTTCGTAACATGTGGCGACGCATTATCGACGTTTTAACGAGAGCCGCTCGCCTCTTAGCTATAGCCTGATGCTTATAACGAACAAAAAAACCCTACAGACATAACATCTGTGAATTCTGTGACAGCTCTCAGCATTATGTTATATATTCTTATTTAAATAAAACTGCACCATTTTTACTCAGAACATGAATAGGAAAGATGAATTTTATAGTGAAATAAGAAGATGGAAGATGGATTGTAATAGTGCTAATGTTAACCTAATAGGCCTAACGTGCTAAGGGGGCTGATTTATGTATCTTTGGCAACCGCGATTGTGTTGCAAGGTGCAATATTGTCGCTGTCAAAAGTGTCAAATCGCATAGAAAATTATGACATTGACAGCGACAATAGTGCAACTTGCGACACAATCGTCAATCCCAAAAGATACGCAATCAGCCCGTTTTAAATCTTTTCAAGTTTAAATCACCTTTCTTTCTGGATTTAAGATTTCCACCGGATATTTTATAAGTTACTGTTTTGCTTATGATGTCATCTGTTTTGTGTGATGAGTAAAAGTGATGGTAAATCGTTAAGAAATAGGAGTGAGTCAAAACTTTTTTCGTGATAGAAAATGCTTCCGCTTGAGAATAACTATGTATTGAAATATCTATTTCGAGCGAGAATTTTGCACTCTTAATATTGCTACAAATAAGTAACATAAGAAAGACGTTTGAAATGAATGATTATAAAACTATGTCCATGATTATGAGAAATCATAAATTTAACTTTGAAAATGCAATAAATTTTGAAACTTGTACAAAGTAATATTTTGAGCCTCATAAATTAGCTGAAATACCATTTTTTTTGGTAAAATTAGTAGCAAATGAGTAGAAAAAGCTAGATGTATACTTTAAATTTTAATTTGTAGTTAAAATTACGATAAGTTACAAAAAAATGGCTCAAAATGAAAAATAGGCGTATACAATAATAAGAATTGATAAGATTGGCTCAATTTATGAGTCTTCGGCCCGATTTCTGAATTGAGTATTTCAGCTAGGAACAACTTAAGTATCGTTCTATCGCATTGAAATCTTAACAACTGAATGAGACAAAACGATACTTAAGTCGTTCTCAGCTTGAATACTCAATTCTGAAATCAGGCGTTTATGTTAATTTCAGATCTTTGATTGCAAATAAATTCGATTGCGCTCAAAAAGTACACGATTTTTGAAATAGAACTCTGCCTTGCTTTATTGACGTATTTGTTATTTAAAGAATTTTGCTTTCTTAGATTTTTACCCACATTCAAATGTCATGTTTCAATGAAAATATTAACACAACAATAATAGGTTATTTATATCTTTATCACGGCTTTAGTAAGCCACCAGCTGTGCCGAAAATTATCAAATAAGCTAGAATATAAAATAGTATTACAATAAGATTGGACGCTAAAGGAAAAGAAATTTAATATATAATTTGTGGCGACTACTGGAATCTTCCGTTTACTTGAAATAAAGTCTTCCTTTACCTTATAATTGTACAGTTCGTTTAGTTTTGGTTTTGTATGTATAGATTATTTTATTTGACAACCGTTGGTAAGGCAAAAAAATTGATTGACATTGTTACGTGATATTAACTAAACACAACTGTGTATGGAAGGCCTTGATGTGAATATAAAAAATACGTTAACCATTATTATTTTTTTATTAAATCGGCACAATCATAAAAACAAATATATTAAAAAAAATACTACATTTGGTAATTGATCAAACTTTTGTGTCACTATTTTCTAAAAGCACATTACCATTTTAAATTTTCCACACCACAAAAGTTTAAGCATTTCAAGCATTTTATTAGAGATAGTATGAAAGAAGACGATAAGAACGCATTTAAGATTTCCAAGAAAATTCTTGATCATTTTCATCATTTAAGATTTCCAAGAAAAGATTTGATTGTAACTACAATTTTTAATTTTGGTTAAATATATTTGCCAATGCAAAAGTTTCGGGATGGGGAATAGTTTTTAATTATATTACACATAGAATTTTAACAGGATTATAATAACACAGCGTTAATTTAATTATTGTTACAAACGAGCCATCAGTGTATGACTTGATTATATCATGATTTTTATTATTAACCAAATGTCACAGGAATATATTTTAGTAAACTGACATTACACATAGAATTTTAACAGGATTATAATAACACAGCGTTTATTTAATTATTGTTACAAATGAACCATCAATGTATGACTTGATTACATCATGATTTTTATTATTAACCAAATGTCACAGGAATATATTTTAGTAAACTGTATTTAAAATTATTGTTATTATTTCCGAATTATCGATATTGTTTTAGTGACCAAGTTTTACTTGTTAAGTAAATCTTAAGATCAAATATAATTGCGTAAGTGTTAGCGACTTTATAATTGTAAGAGTTTATCGCTGAATTTCATTTCAAACTTGCATTGAATTTTGGTGTATTTTAGGAAAGTTAAGATTCTAGCACATTCAGTTCAATAAAGGTCAAATTTATGATCTGACTTGATCGACTCATTTTAAAGCTTATATAAATGAATGAAAATTAATAATCAGGTACTTTGTGGCGCAAGGCTTAATAATAAAGTTTTCATTCAACAACTTTGTAACGTTAAAAACTTGGACAAGTGAAGTAGGAATGCAACCATTTCTGAAGTTGGTTCTTTATTAATACCAAAATTTTAGTAGAATTTTAATGCTAGTCTTTTTATTGTAAGGTTAATAAAAGGGTTGGCAAATACCCATTCCACTAGTCTTGTCTTAATACATTGAAAGGTTTGCATCACATACCCAATAACATTAAACTTTAGCACCGAACGTACATGTAAAACTTTTAGTTGTTTATTTTTAATTCACTTTCAAGTATGAGAATAGGGTAATAAATAAATAAGGAAGAATGCACTAAAGCAATTATTTTGCATTCCATAATGCCGAATGAAAAGATTTACCTGATATATTTGATTGGTTTCATCGAAACTATCACTATAGTCCCTTGTTTTTGTTTTTTTTTAAAATCACAGGGCAGATTTTCAATCACTCACTGTAGAGGGCTTAGTAAAAATGGTTACAAAATCTATAATTCTGAATTTCTGAGTTGATTTAAAATTTGGCGGTAAAATAACTCAGCTTGTATATAATTTGTATTAAAATGTGGCAAGCGTTTATTCTTCCAGTGTTGCTAGTGTAAAAATATATATTTTGGTCAGCTACAACGCCCATGATGGCACTGTAGTTTTGGCATGTTAATTTCTTTATAAGTAATTATTAAAATGTATATGTAAATTTTGAATAGTTCTTGTTTTGTTTTTTATTTTCCAATTTTGGTGTATTGTAAAGAGTCCGTTTTAATTAATATATCTTTTGG
Source organism: Bedellia somnulentella (assembly GCA_963576735.1). Taxonomy (NCBI): domain Eukaryota; kingdom Metazoa; phylum Arthropoda; class Insecta; order Lepidoptera; family Bedelliidae; genus Bedellia; species Bedellia somnulentella. The sequence continues at coordinate 7,499,792 of OY755199.1, forward strand.
TGGTAGATGAAAGCAGAATAGTGCTATATAATAATATATTAACTAATTGTAAATAATACAAATAGGTTATAGTTATAAAGATGTTAAATCTGAATACATTGATGCAAAATGCTATCTTCTTTTATTGTTTCAAGTGTTGCGTGTGACATAGATAAAAGACGTTACTTGATTGATATCCAAATATTTTGATCAAGAAAAAAGTGATTACAACTTATGAAGAGTTTTTACAATAAATTATATAAAAGCATCCGCTTAAATTTCATACTCTATACTGCTTCTTAATTTCAATACTCAAACACACTCTGTGGATATTATTATTCCTTCTTGAGCATACAATGTAAGCTTTTATCAAAATTTCAACAAAATGCCGTCTTGTAAGCTACGTTTTTATAAAGTTGATTAGTCGAATAAACTTGTTCAGGGTTTATTGTTGAACTAGTGAATTAACAAAATATCTAAAGTTGCTTTTTATTTCAGTGTGTATTTGTCAACTTGTTCATAGAAAGTGAATTTTTATCGGAAACACAAGATTGTATGTATTTGTAACGTATTTAAGATCAAATTAATCCACGCTTGTTACTGAAGTTGATAATTTTCATTACCACTGCACTATTCACTAATCGATTTTACTAAAGGTTTTCGTCAAGTTATATTTAATTGTTTTGAGTTGTTTTGACAATGATTTAGCAAATATTAAAAAGTATTCTATACAGAATAATAAAATCAATATCACAAAATAATTTTAAAACTGTATAATACTTTGTTTCCGATACTTGTTCACTTATGATAATGTATGTATGTAGATGATGTAATTACTTATTTTAGTCTGTTCTTAGGCGAACATTGCAATAAAAAAAAACCTCATAGTTAATAAAGCGTGTACAATTGATTAAAAATGATGTTTCAATAAAGATTAGCTAGTTTTCATATAGATATTGAAAATTTAGGTTTAATCAGTTAAAAGGGTGGAAAATATCTAGAAGTATGCAGTGGTCATCAGGATAGTACTTCTAATCAAATCATTGATATTTTCTACTCTTTTACAAGTTGTTTTTAATATGTTTGTCTAAGAACAGGAATGTATGCTTGGAGGCAAATTGGCTTGATTAAATTATGTAATTTGGAAAAGATTCAAGTTTTTTGAAATGGTTAAGGATTTCAGATTGATTGTGCTCAAAGTAGTTGTAGGAGTTGTCCCGTTTTGCTAACCTGTTGCAAAAAAAGAGAATTTCATTGGTAAATTGGAAATAGTCTTCAAATAAGTATTAAAATCTGAACCTGAATATAAGGATGTAGATTCAAACAGTTTTCGACTATTCTTTAAAATCAAAACTTTAGGTAAATGATACACCTAGACCAATGTACGAGTGAATCGAAATTTTTACCAAAAAACAAATATGCGACTATCTTTACAGTATATGACGGTTTTTGAAGGGGTGTATATTTATACAAAGGGTGTGTATTTTTTTATTTCCACCTTTTTACCCTAGCTTAAAGTTGTATGATATTGAGAATTGACTTCTCGAGGTGTTTGTAATGTCTGTAATAGTAATTCATTTGGTTGTACAGAATACACCTTTCTGTAAGATTAGCAAAAAACTATACAATAAAAGCATATTTTCCTAGGTTTCCCTCTCACCCTGAAGAACTCCTATAAACTTATGTCATAAAGCGCAATACAAACACTGGGCCCGCCGACTTTGCACGGTCACACAATCCGACGGCCTGTGTTGACAGGATTATGTCTTATCTCTGATTTAAAACTAGACCGCCGACTCAAAGTTGCAGACTTATGTCAGCGGCCCGGCGGGCTCAATTTGTATGGCGCTTTAGAGATATTTTTCAACTATTAGAACAATTTGTAGCATTTATTCCTCTCGTCCGAAAATTCATGGTTTATCAGAACGGGACAACAGCATAGGATTCGCCAACATGTCTCAGTGATAGGTCAATGTAATGACACGAACTTAATTTATTATTCCGATATTTAATTAAATAAAAAACACCTAAAGTTTTTCGCTGTTTTATTTATCTATGACAACCATATATTTATATACATAAACAATACTACAGCTATTCTAATTGTGCTAGTAGTTAAATTGTAGAGATCTACAGAGTTATTTAGGTATAGCAGATCGTGTCATTACCAATTGAAAGGTAAAGCGATTAATTTAGCCCTTTGCAAATAATGAAGAATGGTAAAATGATTTTCTTCTTATGAAGTGGAAAATAAGTTGGTCATTATTTAGCCCCTGCCATAAGGCATTAATTTTGACTGTTCTTCTAATGGCAAACTGAAAATTAAGTTAGTAGTTTAGTCGCTACAATGAAAAGGGCCCATTTAAGCAAGAAATTAAGTCTAATCCGTCAGTATTCCAGCTAACGGAAGTTCTTCTTTAGCCGGCTTTGAATAGTCTTGGTCCGGTAGACTGAAAAAAAAAATGTCTGATCAAAAATACATTGATGACGACGACTTTTCGATTTCATATGTATAAGTCGTTCATTATGGAGGCGACTAAGGGTTTTAGGCTTTGAAAAAAGTGGTTGGGCGATGCTGTTGGAGACCCATCGCCATCAACCTTTATTTCACCATCTTTTCCCCACGCAACTTCCAAATGTGACAGAGGAATTTATTACTCCAAAGCTCTGGCCCGTTTAGGGATTTTTAGCCGTAAACATAATGTGTGTATACTTACTGCTCCAATGGTGGGCACATAAAATGTCGTATATTCCGCGGCATAAAGACGTCTTTCTGAGCGACGGCCACTTCGTCGGCGTACTGCAGAAACTTGTCCATGGTTTCTTGGTCTACCGCCGGTCCTATGCCAGGCACCGCATACACTTTTATTATCTAGTAAACAACAGTAAACAGTATTATTTATTGCATTTACGAGTATTATATAGATCACAGTCAATAATATAGCCCTTTGCATGAACAGCAATATTTAAAACTAGTTATAATCTTAGAATAGCTTAAAAAATAAAATAATCATTTATAAACCTTACTATTACTATACATACTTATTTATTTATTTATTACGGATTGCCAACAGTGAAAATAATAAACAATCTTAAAAAGTACTTGAATTGCAATGACACATATCAACTAAATACACCAATAGGCTATTTGACTAAGTTTTGAAAACTATCCTACGCTGTTAATTTGTTTATCTGGAGCCCTAAAAAAATATTTTTCTGTCTTCATTTTAGCTGTTTTTTTAAAAAATCGAAAAAGAAAATGCAATATTCAAATGTGCCGCGAAAACGCGACTTTAAGTTATATGGCGGCTGTAGCACAAATGACGTCAATGCCGCATTAAACACCAATGAGCGAAGCGATACACAGTCTGTTTATGCGCGATCTACGTCATTATAGAAATAGCCAATCACGGTCGTTTTTAGTCACGTGACAGTTGCATCAAAAATACTTATTTTAGAAGACGGATTTTAGTGAAATAATGCAATATTTTTATCTCGCATTATTACAAATTGCTCCAAAAAAGAAATATTAAGACTAACGAAATAAAAGAAATGTATATTTTTATTACAGTCAAATAGCCTATTATAGGCTAATCACATTATTCGATTTAAAAATTGAAATAATTAACAATATTACTAACATTACAGATATAACATTCTAAAAAATGATTATTATAAAATTTAATTAAATTGATTAAAACTAAATTAAAATTAAATTTAAGCTAAATTAAAAAAAAAACAATTAACTTTGCCAATTATAGAAATTACAACAATAAATATATTTAAATGATCAGACATTTCTTCTCTAATAAGAATAACTTAATAAAGAACTAACTACATTCATACATATGCTCACAGCAATAAATCCCAAAAAGGGGTAGCCAGAACTTTAGAACTAGAAACTCCTCAGTCACATTTGGAAGTGCATAGGGGAGTAGATAGTAGAAATAAAGTATGGATGGTGATGGATCTCCAACCGCATCACCCATAAGAGGCGACTAAGGGCATTGGGCATTTTTAAGTGTTTTTTTGGCGATACGGTTGAAGACCCATCACCAACAACCTGTATATTACAACCTTTTCCCACTTAACTACCAATAGTGGCTGAGGAACTCCTCTACCTCTCTCTCTCTCTCTCTCTCCGGCTACCTCTTTAAGGGATTTTTAGCCGTGATTATATGTATGTAACATAAACTTTGTCTTCACGTATTTAACATAAACAAGTACTAAACTCACCACAGGCACCGCTTGTTCCTCTTCCTCTACATCTTCGACATCCGGCACAAATATATGCATGTTGTCGTCAATAAACTGCATAACCATCTCGTGAATAAACGCCACTTCCCATGGTTTTGCCTGTAACACGGTTTTTTTTTAAATGGATTGTCTTTGATGATTGTCCGAAGTGAGACGATTAGAAAAGCATGTGTGAGAAGAATAATGAATGTGAGGGAAGTAAGAGAGATTTGACAAGATCGTGCTAAGTGGCGGTTGATAGTCTCTGCCTTCCCCAATTGGAATAATGGGCGTAAGTATAAGTAAGTAAGTAAGATTGTCTGCAATATGAATGGAAAGACGACTACCACGGAGGACATATTTAGATCAAATAGAGCTTGTGCTCTAAAAGGCAGGCGTCCAAAGTATGTATAATAAAAGGGCCTAGAGAACGCCAAGAAAAGATTGATAATTGCAAATGAAGGACTGGGTATTGGTGATCGATAGCCTCAAGTCTCTTAGTGGGCACACACACACACTTCAGGCAAAAACAACTGGCCGTAGAATATTACCAAGGAAAAGCAAAAATATGGGTCTCACTGTACAAAGTCGCGGCTTTCCTCACGGTAATAATACTAGCCTCCTCCTCCTCCTCAACAGAATAATAAGCAACTAAAAACCCACCTTTTTCTTCTTCATATCAGGGTCGGGTAGAACAGCGATCTGCTCGTCTATAAATGCCATGATTTCCTTCTCAACCTGCTGGGCTATAAACTCGCCACTGGTTGCGGACATCTGACGACCAGCCACCATGCCTTGAACAATATTATATTTACTATGAATCTAAATACCATATAATTATAATATACATACATACATACATATTCTCACGCCGTTAGTTCCCATTGGGGTAGGCAGAGACTATCGATCGCCACTTTGTACGATCCTGGCAAACCTCTCTAGCTTCATTCACATCCATCAATCTTTTCATACATGCTCTTTTATTCTTTGTACTTCGGACACCTGCCTTTTTGAGCACATTTTCTATTTGATCCAAATGTGTCCTCCGAGGTCGTCCTCTACTAACATTACCTTCCACATTGGCTCTATATATCTCTTTCACCAATTTACTGTCATCCATCCTCTCTATGTGCCCAAACCATCTCAACATTCCTTTTTCTATCTTTCTTACAACATCATCTTTTACACCACACCTTTCACGAATCACATCATTCCTCACACGATCACATAACCTTACATTACACACTTTTCTGAGGGATCTCATTTCTACTGCATTCACTCTACTTTCATGCTTCTTCTGCCACACCCAACATTCACTGCCATACATAAGCGTAGGAACGAGGACAGCATCATGCACAGCCATTCGGGCCTTTTCAGACACCGACTGACTAGACATTAGAATATCCAGTGCTCCATTTACCGCATTACCCTTTTTCACTCTTCTCTCGATATCTTCATCACACTTTCCATCCCTAGTAAACAAACTTCCCAAATTATAATATGTAGACCAAAAAAAAGGAAATACATTTAGAGTAACTACGAAATAATTCTACAATATTTCGTAAATTAATACATAAGCCGACTTAGTCTTTTTCAGCTGTAAGACTTTAATTAGGATTTTAATTAAATAAATAATGCCTTCAATAATAATAACAAAAAAGGAATAAAATAATAATAAAATAATAATAGTCGTCCCGGAGAGTCACTTAGGCATGTTATTTCCGGTTGTTCGGCTCTTGCTAACACTGAGTACTTGCATAGACACAACCAAGCAGCCAAAATCCTACATCAGGAGCTCGCTCTGAAATACGGACTCTTGCAACAGAGGCTGCCGTATTACAAATATCTACCGGAGCCGACCCTAGAAAACGACCGTGCCAAAATCTATTGGGACCGATCCGTTATCACGGATAGGACTATTCTAGCAAATAAACCTGATATCGTGGTATGGGATCGGTCGCAGTCGAGGGTATTCCTAGTGGATGTCACTATCCCTCATGACGAGGGTCTCGTGAAAGCCGAAACCGAGAAGCGTCGCAAGTATCTCGATCTGGCTCACGAGATCACCGACATGTGGGGTGTGACTTCGACAGAAGTAATCCCAATTGTTATGTCCGCGAACGGGTTAATTCCAACCAGCCTCGCGACCAACTTGAGGTGGTTGGATTTCTGTGGCGTGTCGGTTCCTGCACAAATGCAGAAAGCTGTGCAGCTCGATACGGCTCGGATCGTCCGTCGGTTCTTGAACCTGAGTCCCTGACCCCGACCGACTGTTCTTTTGTCGGGGAGTACCGCCTCTCCCATTTAAAATTTATATTTTCTTTTTCGGCCATGGGAGAGGCGAGGAACTAAAAGTCATGCCCAAAATAATAATAGAAAAAGGAATGTTGAGGTGGTTTGGGCACATAGAGAGGATGAATGAAAATAAATTAGCGAAAGAGATATATAGAACCTATGTGGATAGGATTGTTAGTAGAGGACGGCCTCGTAAAACGTTTCTAGTTCAGATAGATAACGATATAATTAAAACAGATACAAAACGTTCTTATAAAGGCCCCCCGCCGAAGTGAGAAGAATAAAAGAGCATGTATGAGAAGAATGATGAGTGTAAGGGAAGCAAGAGAGGTTTGTCTAGATCGTACTAAGTGGCGATCGATAGTCTCTGCCTACTCCAATGGGAATAATGGGCGTGAGTATAAGTAATTAAGAAAATAATGCCTTCATTGTTATAATCTATGCCATGGAGCTATAGGCTAGTAATGTTAGTATGTTAGGCAGAACAGCATAGCTACCACGAGCGAACTTTTAACTAGATATCGCGTGGAATAAACCAGCTATCTCTTTCGCACTTACATAGTATCTTATATTTTAACTTCATTCTAACCGACAGAGTATCGATAAAAAGCGCTCATTCTAGGTCTCCTGAAGTCAATTGTAGAAGTAACGTAGGACGCTTGTTCTTTTAATTACAAATATCGTGTTTATTACACAAATAATTACAATATACATCTAAACTGGGTATAACACGATATGGAACAATGATTCCATACTAGGTGGTCCATGGTAGGTGTAGTCTGATACACCTTTAGTTGCTACCTTACTCCTTGTACTACGTCGTGAGATGCCTTTAACTAGTGAGTACATTGTCATCGATCTAATGAAATAATAAATTCTTATATATAATTATCGGGAACAACCAACGAATATTTTGGAATCACTTACGCGATTTGTTTGCCCGACACGTTTCGGCACACCTACTGGTGCCGTAGTCATGGGCTGACTGAAGAGCTTTTAAAGTACGATTGAGGAGTTTTTTACCCTCACATCACTCAATCACAAAAATACAAACTTCGGGCAATTCTATCACGTAAGTGATTTATTATAATCCCGATCATTATTTATAATGTCTACAAACCGCAAGAGTTTAAAAAGTTCTTACCGAGATCATAATAAGCGTATTTGAATCTCTCCACAATTTCAGCTAAATCAATGAAGGTTTGTTCTAAGTCTTCTCGTCTCTGGTTCCTCACATTGTAACACTGGGAAGGATATGGGAAGAGGATAAGTATAGGGAAAGGAAAGGAAAATTAAGTCATAATTAAGTTTATATTATAGTTTATAGTATATAATTAAGTTTTTGTTACTCCGAAACTTTAAAGACGACATTTATTTGTTCGGTATTTATAGTATTGGTGATTTTGAAGAGAAGGTTTGGAAAAAAAATCTATGAACAAAAAAGAAGGACTTGTTTTTTATAGAACAAAGTGTACTTTCCTTCAATGTTTTAATTTTATGATTATTGTTACTGCGTCGATACCTTCGATGTCTTATGCGCTCTGAATTTTGATACCTTTTGTGTACGGTTTTTTTTGAAAAGTCTGTATACTCTTTAATTTGTGACTAGTTGCATGTTATGTTATTTAGTAAAATTGATTATGAAAAACAAAGTTGATTATCTGCCCGAGTTATGATTGACGCCCCTAGCCACTATTCATTTGTCAGCAAGTAACCATCAGCACTTTGCTAGGTATTGGTTTAGCTGAACTAAGGGTTATTTTTATTATATAAAGTAGCATTTAAGTTAGAATAAGACATAATATAAGACATAATAATAAATATAAATAATAAATATATTTTTATTAAAGTCTTTGGTCTCAATATCTTAATTCCCGCAATGATAGATCTGATGGTGACTGCGCAAAGTTGGCATTCGATAGCATCTACCCACCTACCCCAATGGAAACTACATGGAAATAAGAAAAGAAAATGAAAACTAAAGCCATTCTAACTGTCTTTACAACCTCTTTTATTGTTAAAAGGATAATATTGTTTTTCCTAGTCTAAAAAGATCACAAACACTCAAGCAACTTAAAGTACAACTTAGCCATGTGGGTTTCCGCACGATGTTTTCCCTCACCGTTAACAACTATGATAAGTTAACCACACATATGACTTTAGAAAAGACAAATTAGTGTAGGCCCCAGCCGGGATTTGAACTCACGCGTGTCTGTTTTGACAGTCGGCCGTTCTATCCATTGGACTATCACGACTGTTGTCTAAAAAGGTGTCAATAAAATATTCATTACACCAGCTACAAAAGCGGCAATATCCTCTTCTTCTTCATCAAATTCTCCTATCTCCTCTGGTACCGGTTCTATTTCACCTTCCATTTCCTCACCGCCATATTCTTCATCGTACTTTGGTTCGCCTGCAGGTCTAGTCAGAATTTCATTTATACTCCATAAGCAATTTCATGAAATAATAAGACTTTACAAAGGCGGGGTCCGAAGTGAGAAGAATAAAAGAGCATGTATGAGAAGAATAATTAATGTAAGGGAAGCAAGCGAGGTTTGTCAAGATCGTACGTCGTAAGTGGCGATCGACAGTCTGCCTACCCCAATGGGAATAATGGGCGTGAGTTTAAGTAAGTAAGTAATAAGACTTTGTTGTGTATAAAACCTCATGTGGGGATTATTTCACTAATCAATGAACCAAGTAACAGTGGTTGTTTGGCACCCTAGCTTAGTTGGCAGAGCGACTGGCGCCCTGATTACGTATCTTTTGCAACCACGATTGTGTCGCAGGTTGCAATATTGTCGCTGTCAAAACTGTCAAATTGCATACAGATGTTCGACATTGACAGCGACAATCTTGCAACTTGCGACACAATCGACGGTCGCTAAAAATACATAATCAGGGGGCGGGGCGTAGACCAGGATGCCGCTGGTTCAACTCCGGCTGGTATCGATAATATTGTTTCCTTGATTGAATAGTAATTTTATGAAACGTTTTTATTACTGAATGAGAAATAGACAACGCACAGAAAAGACTACTGGCCGCAGAGTGTGATAATTTGGCATGTTAGTAAAAGATGATAGAGGAGTACTAAGGAGAATTACCTAAAATTACAGAAATAGTTTTTTGATTCTTGAATTAAGATTTCTTTAAGTCGCTGAAGAAATTATGGAGAACTGCTAGTAAATCATAAATCATAGAATTTTATTTATTAATGATATGTGAAAGAATTTGAATCTTTTTAACCAATCCAGAGACATTTGTGAACGAATGGGGTTTAAGGATTACTCCACGGCCCTCTTCTTCCCACGTAACAAGCAAAAGTGGCTGAGATATTTGTTATTGCTAAGTTCAAACACACTTTCTTGGATTTATAGCCATGAAATAGAGTGTACAAACCTCTCACTATCTTCAACTCTCCCCGAGTGGCTAAAGAATGAAGGTAGCAGAAAAACAATAGATACGGGTAGCAGAGCAAATGACCAGCCATTAAGAAACGCTTTTGTCAAGTTATCTATATCTATAGTTCATATGATATTGATTAAATTAACGGCAAAAAGAGCAAGCTTGGATACTGCCATATGGTCCTGCCCAACCCTATTCGACATACGTCCTTAATCTTCTATGGTCTACTGATAGGAGAATACTAAGACTATGGCCAAGAGATTTTTAGGTGCCTATGTCTATACTATAGCCTTTTTTGGATACGCCCCTTAGAAAAAATCCAATCATATTAAATAAGGAAAAGAAAAATTTAAAAGGAAGCACTGGAAGCTATTGACACTGTAGCTCAATTGGCAGAGAGACGGGGGCGTATACCCGAGGTCGCGGGTTCGATCCCCGCCGGTGTCGAAATTTTTCTTTCCTTTATTTAATAGTAATAATCCCCACATGAGGTTTTCATGAACAAAACATTCAAATTAGGCCAATAAGTTTTCTACTCTTAAATAGAGACACAGGTAGTAACCGTAAAACTCGAACGGTATTTCTTCGTCGTTCTCATCGTACACTTTGATGTCAATCATATTCTCCTCTTGAATCACATCGTCTTGAACTAAATTAAGAATTACAAATTAAATATTAAAAAGGTCTTCGTTTGGAACTGAAATACTTAATTTTAGATAAAAAGAAAGCTGTGTAGTGTGCTCTGAAAGTAATATGTACGTAAAACGTGTCTTGTCCTGAATTGGGTTTACTTCTGTTTATTTTTTGGAATGGTAACTACCAAGGTTAACAACGGTGAGGAAACATGGTAGGAAAATCCTCATCACCAAGCTGTTCTGAATAACGTGAGATCGAATACTTCCCCTATCATTTGAATGCACTCACCTGTTCTCACAGCAAGGGGCGTGTGAGAAACAGTATGTCACGTATGAAGTGAGATAGTTTTACAATACTTCCTAAGCATCTGTAAGTACCTTGATATCATTCCTCACGTGGTATAATCACTCTAACACGCATTTTACGAGGGCAGGCAAATAATAGGTATAGGTACTCTAAGAGCCGATGACAAAATAAAACAAGAGGCTTTTTAAGTAGCATTTAAGTAAAGCTCAATTGTTTTTCTTTTTATTAGATTAAATATTTTGTCATATTTGCATTTAGGGATTATTATTATTTTTTTAAGTTTAGTTCATATTTAATAATTTGTTTGAGTTTACTTATTTCTTTTTTTTTATAGTTTTTAACCATTTTTCTTTGACGGCGTCATTGTTGTGTTTGAGTTTAAGTTCCTAATCTATACTTATATATCTATACTTATAATAAATCTGTAGAGAGGTCAATTCTGTACATGAAATATATTTTCAAAATAACTATCAGGTGGTGATTAGGGATCGATACTGATGCCAAAAATGCAATCAGTAAAATTTTTGCCTGTCTGTCTGTCTGTCTGTCTGTCTGTCGGTTTGTATGTTCCTTATGGAAACAAAAACTACTCGACGGATTTTAACGAAACTTGGTACAATTATTCTTCATACTCCTGCGCAAGTTTTTGTATACTTTCCAGCAGATAAGTAAAGGGGAATTTTGGGAAATTTGGGGAAAACGGGAGAAGTTACTCCATTTTTTAAGCTTCCGTCGCGTGTGCAGCCTTAATGGTTAAACTTACATAGAAATAATGTGTGGCGGAAATATTATTCATAAAAATATCTAAAAAAAATTCCTCAACAGTATATGTCTATCTTTTATGGTTGACTCACAATAACACGTGTAATTCCTGATAGCTTAGCAGTTCGGAACATTCTGATTATATTTGTTTACTCTTACGTTTGTGAGGTTTCACTCATCCCTAATTCAAAAAAGGTCCCATTATTACCTATTCAATAAAAAAAGAATCATAGAAATCGGTAGACAAACACCGAAATTATACATAAAATAAGCCATCGCGCCCGTGATCGAAACCATATCTTTACTAATTTACATATAACATACTAGATGGCGCCAGTAGTTGCATCCTACATAACGTAATGATTTATTTTTTAGATTGTTATAAATACTTCATGGCGTTTTATTCCAAAATTTGCTATTAAACGGAAATACTGAACCGTTCATTAAAGCGCAATCAAAATCACCAAACTACACTGTTACTCGTAAGGGAGTGCTATAAATTTAATAAATTGAAAACATTACGCTGAATTTCACAATGCTTGAGCAGTGACTGAAGAAAGAAACCTCAGATATTTAAAAAAATAACGCTACCCGTGCGAAGCTGGGACGATCCACTAGTTCGATTAAATAAAAAATACTTTTAAAGTGTTGAGCATAATTTAATCCCTCGGATACATAACATAACATAAACATAAACGTTCACGCCGAATATCCCCGAAGGGGTTGGCAGAGGTACTAATACTTCTGAACATCACGTGACTTTGTCACCTGGTGTTCAGAGTACCCACGTTTTGCATGGACAGTGTACTCACGTGATAGGGGGGAGGCCTATCGCCGTTTTGTACGAATACACTGTCACATGACTAAGTACAACTCAGCCATGTGGGTTTCCTCACGATGTTTAATAATGTGAAATAAAAGCCTTTTTATAGAAACACAATGCATTAAGGTTCTTACCATTTTCTGTAGCATCACCAATAGTGCTGGCATTCATTTTGAGGAGCATCGCCTGGAGATAAGAAAAAATATATCATTATATAAACGTGTAAAGTATAAAGAGAAATCAAAGCCGTGTAGTGCCGGCTTAGAATGTCACTACCCCTTTCTACTCCCGGGTGCCGTAGGAAGCGACTAAGGGTATGGGGCTTTTTAAGTTGTTTTTGGGCGGCTGGAGAACCATCACCTACGATTCTTTATTTCTACCATCTTGTTACCTTTCAACTTCCAAACATGGCTGAAGAGTTTCCAGCTCAAAAGCTCTGGCTACCCCTTTTTGGGATTTATGGCCGTGATTATATGTATGTATGTAAATCAAAGCCTTGTGGTTTAAGGGCATCCCCTCGTTTCACAGCTATTGCGCTTACTCTTACGTTAATGTTTACTAGATATAGGTTCACTCAACTATTAATTTACATTGGAAACTGATCATATAAATTAGAGATGTTTAAATTACACACCATTACCTACTTACATAATGTGTTTATACCTTTAATGTTCCAGTGGAGCCTTTATGGTTTTTACGAAAAAGGTGACAAATTTATATGGTTTATTTTATGTAAATAAAAAAACTAATCATAACTACAAAATAAAAGGACAAACTAACTTCAATGAATGCGTCTGATGAATGCCTTCCTGCAAATTAAATAATAACTGTTTAAATAATATTAAAACAATTGCAATAACCAAATTTTATTAACTCTATTTTAATTTTGTGTGATTAAGTGTGTGTGTGTGTAAAGATTTGCGAATCGAAAGAGGCAATAAACAAGCAAATTTTTCGTTGAACCGATGATTCTGGTATAGTAACCATCAGCTAGGATCCTCTCACAACAACTTGGTTAAAGTCACTGAAATCCGATGGTTGAATGCAGCGAAAGACTTGATTCTTGTACAAATCTTAAGGAAGGCCTAAGTCCAGCAGTAAACGAGAAGTAACAGCAAATATATATTAACTATAAAACTATACAACCCGCTGTGACTAAATTACTAGGTCCGTATCAGACTACACTCTGCCATTATAGGACCAAAGCGTTCTCATACTTTTCACATACAGATCTATCGAGGTGCTCAGGTGCTTGTAAGAAAACGCCACAATGCCGAATCCAAGGGTAGAACACTAACCCCATCTAGTTGTAACGCAAGGAGTTAGATAGGGAGATGTCATCTCTTAAAAAAAATTAATCGTCATCATCAGGCTATAGACGCCCACTGCTAGACCTAGGCCTCTCCAAAGATCTCCACAAAGACTGGCTCTGGGTTTTGCTAGTACCTTCAATTGGGTTGGTGTAGTAGCAGATTCCCACTTTGCGCACGCGTCAGCGGATTTCCAATCGCTCTCACAACGGTATTTAACTTAGTTAGATAACGAGAGTATTAAAGTGTGTAGTGTCGGCCTAGAATAGCACTACACCATTTCTTCCGGTGGGTGTACGTAAGAGGCGACTAACGGTATTGGGGCTTTAAAGGGATTTTTGGGCGATGCGGTTGCACACCCATCACCAACAACCTTTATTTTACCATCTTTTCCCCACTCAACTTTCCAAAGGTGGCTGAGGAATTTCTCATTCCTTAGCTCTGGCTACCCCATCTAGGAATTTATAGCCGTGAGTATGTGTATGTATGTATGTAAAGTGTTTAGAGTATATTACTCCCCAACTCTCGCTAGTATAGTCTACATGTATACACACTCGGTAAGCGAGAACAATGACCTAAAAACCCTATTAATCCCAAGGTATGGAGCACGTATGATCTTTTGTAACTTGCAAAAATCTGATTGAAATAGATATTAACCCTTCCGCTCTCTAATAATGGTCTCTTTCTCAATCTGCCACGCTCTTTCAACAGATGGTTTCCTCTCAATCTGTCCCACCAGAGGAAGCAAGTACTTCTGACATAATTTATTGCTGACTGCAATGGCGTCATCTATTACATTCAACTTTTTCAGATTTCTAGCATCTTCCCAGAATTCGTCTGAATATTCCTAAAAGTAGAGGAGAGGATTAGAAAGGAGAGAAGTAAGGAAGGTTTTTTGTCTTTTTATTATGAGTTTTAAGGTTTTCATACATTTGATTGTTTGAATCCAATATTGCCAATTTCAAGCCACGACTATGAAACAAACTATAGGATTTTCCTTTATTTAATTTTCAGTACTTGTTTTTGGTACTCTCTTATGGGATAGTTTAAATCTTTTTGTTCATGAAAACCTCATGTGGGGATTATTACTAATAAATAAAGAATAAATAAAGGAAAGAAAAACTTCGACACAGGCGGGATTCGAACCCGCGACCTCGCCTGTATCGAAATTTTTCTTTCCTTTATTTATTCTTTATTTATTAGACTCTCTTATGGGGTTGTCACCGTGAGTATAGGTAAAATAAGGAGCCATTTAACCATAAGATACAGTTCTCCAAAATTAATAATGCGCATGCAGATCTTCGGTAATTCTCGTATTCCGGAAAAAAACGAATAATTGAATCGTAAGCGCCCTAAACAATGCACTTGTATTTCGCAACTTGTCTTTAATTAATACGAGTCAATATCATGTGTTCTCAAACGAAAACAATTCGGGCGGGCGGTGGCGGTCGCCGGGCAGCCAAAGGTCCGTCAATGTCAACGTCAATCGTTTTTAATATATTGTAGGTGGCCGCATGTGATCTCTCTGTGTGGAAATATATAGAGCTGCTATCATGCACCCATCTTGGATTTGTTTTCAAAGGTGAATTTAATTTTAACCTTATTTTTCTTATTAAAATTTTATAATAATGTTTATTTTGTAAAATAGTAAGTCTACTAACATTTTTCACGTTTTTTAATATTAAAAAATACAAAATATTTACGCTACATATTTTATATTATCAATTCAAATTCCGTTACTGATAAATTATAACATGCACTTAACCACTCTAAATACATATTGTGTCCCGACTCTCGGGGAACACGATCGTTGCCGAATAGTGGCGAAAATTTCTATGTGCATTATTACTTTTAGAGAACTGTAAGGTTGTGTTCATTCTAAACTCTACAATATTCTTTATAACTATAGTCTTGACAGAACAAGGAATGTTAAGATAGTTTGGGCACATACAGAGGATTGATTATTTATGTTAATTACTAAAAGAGATTTATAGAGCCAATGGAAGGTAATGCCAGTAGAAGACGACCTTGGAGGACAAATTCTTATCAAATAGAGAATGGTTTTAAAAACGCAGGTGTCAGCAGTGGTAAGAATAAAAGAACATGTAGAAAACCACCGCAAAAACAAATGCCACGACCGTACAAAGTGGCGATCGAAAGTCTCTGCCTACCCCAATGGGAACTAATGGCGTGAGTATATGTATGTATGTATGATAAAACATATACTTACAGATTCCGTTTGTTCTTCTTCCACTTCCGGTTCCTCTTCTTCTGTGACACTTTGGATTGGAGGAGTTTCACCTATAAATGTAAATATATATACTATATATAAATATTAGCTTACCCTACGAACCCTGTTTTGCCATATGAGTTATTTTCTAGTGTATAATAATATATAGTTTATAAAAAAAGATGGGAGTGGACAACCCTTATCACTTGGAGTATAAACACTGTTATCTATCTCTTCTCAGGCCTACCGAATGTGTATGCAAAAATTAATTTAAATCGGTTCAACCGTTTCGGAGAAGTTTCGTAACTCGTGAATTTTATATATAAGTATATAGAGAAGCAAGTAATTGCCGTGTAGTGCCGGCTTAGAATGTCACTACCCCTTTCTACCCACGGGTGTCGTAAGAGACAACTAACGGTATTGGGACTTTTTATTGGATTTTTGGGCGATGCGGTTGGAGATCCATCACCAACAACCTTTATTTCACCATCCCCATGCAACTTACAAAAGTGGCTGAGGAATTTCTAATTCCTTAGCTCTGGCTACCCCTTTCTAGCGATTTATAGCCGTGAGTATATGTATGTATGTATGTAAATAATATATGCGGTAATCGGCAAAGAATCGCTGTCTAGTGTCGACTTAGAATAACACTAGCCTATGTCTTCTCGCGAAGTCTTAAGAGGTGACTAAGGATATAGGGTGTTTATTGGGCAGTGCGGTTGGAGACCCATCACCAACGATACTTTATTTCTACCATCTTGTCTCCTATCAACCTTTTTGGGATTTATGGCAGTGAGTTCTACATACATATTTAGAAGTGATGAATCTGCGATGTGGCTGGTGACCAATCAAATCACTGACCAACATTATTTTACCAATTTTTCCCACTAAACTTCTAAATGTGGTTGATGATTTTCTATTTCTTCAGCTAGGCTACCCCTTTTTGGGATTCGTAGCCGTAAGTATATGTTAACGATGAGGAAAACACCGCGAAGAAACCCACATGGCTAAGTTATTATTGTACTTTGTCATGTGACAGTGTATTCGTACAAAACGGCGATAGGCCTGCCCCTGTCACGTGAGTACACTGTCCATGCAAAACGTGGGTACTCTGAACAACAGGTGACAATTTCGCGTGATTTTCAGAAGTATTGGTACGTCTGCCAACTTCTTCGGGGACATACAGTATCGACAATTGAGTTTCAGTTGAGTATATGTATAGGTTATTTTCTTTTTATCCGTTGCAATAATAGTGACTCTGAACATCAGGTGACAATGTCACAAGTACAACAATTATTACCTCTGTCAACCCCTTGGGGGTTATAAGGCTTGAAGCTAACAATAGTCTTTACCCGGACACCTGGCAACCCTACGTATAGTGCATAGCAACACGAAACAGGATTAGTTCCTATTAAAACACAAGGGTTTATGTATAAGTATAGTTTACCTTCTCTATAACCGTTGCAGTAAGTGACTTTTTTAGAAGCATCACATTTAGCCAAGAATTGGTACATCTTCTTGAAGACGTCCAAAGGGATGGCAGCCGAGCCTCCATCGGGCTCCTTGGTTAGCGTTTCGCATAGTAGTATCATTGTTTGAGTTAGGCCCTGTTAGAAAACCTTATATTATTGGGTGTGAAGTGAGTTTTTGGATTATAATTTACGGCGGGAACACCTTTAAGCGTAAGCTGAAGGAGTTTTTGCTGGCACATCAGTAAAATTTATATTATTTATTTATTTGACATACATTTATTATTGTTTATATTATATTATGAAATTTATTTATTATAGAAAAATTAGGCGTGTAAGTTTTTCTCATATATCTAATCTAATATATCAATATATTATTTTGCATAATTTTACCCTCCAGCCAAGATTTCTTAAAATAAAATAAAATAAATAAAATAATCATTTATTTCAAAGTAAAAAGATAAATCTTTGTTTTTTGAACGTCAAAATTCAACTTAATACTAAGTTTACTTCGGATTCGGAAGGTGTTTTGTTGAGAGAAGAACCCGTAAGAAACTCGTCAACACACATCTTTTTTTACGTCCATTACAATTTTGGTGTTAGCCCGGAAACATCCTGCACAGAGCCCTGATGACACCAAGCCACTTCATCATTAATGTAATCATTTACATTGTAATAGGCTTTCGAACTAAGATTTCTTTTAACTACTGCTTTGAATTTTGTTTCTGATAAATTTAAAATGTCCTCAGGCATTTTATTATACATTTTTACGCATAACCCCATGAAAGATGTATTTACTTTTGACAATCTGTATTTTGGTACTGAAATTTTATTGTTGTCTCTCAGGTTTCGAATATGTCTGTCACAATTTTTCACAAAAGAGGCCTGATTCTTTCTTACATACATAATATTTTCATAAATATATTGACATGGCAGCGTCATTATATTTATTGTTTTAAACAATTCCCTCAGGGAATCTCGGGATCTCAAATTGTATATAGCTCTTATTGCTCTCTTTTGGAGAATAAATATGGAACCAACATCAGCCGCTCTGCCCCAGAGTAAAATACCGTAAGACATTACACTATGAAAATAGCTGTAATAAACTAATCGAGCTGTCTGTACATCTGTCAAATGTCTTATTTTCCTAACGGCATATGCAGCACTACTTAGCCTGCCAGCTAGTGAGCTAATGTGGGGTCCCCATTGGAGCTTGGAGTCTAGAGTTATCCCTAAGAAAACTGTGTCATCCGAATAAACTATATTTTCATTATTTAAAATTATTTCTTTATCAACGCTCTTAACATTGGGTAATACAAATTTGATGCATTTAGTTTTTTTGCCATTCAGTACAAGATTATTGGAAGCAAACCATGTTTGAATCTGTGAAACCGTGTTATTCACCTCGTCAATATTCTCATTATTTCTTTTAACGTCAAATACTAAGGAAGTATCATCAGCAAATAACACTATCTCGGACATTTTCTCGACCATGAACGGCAAATCATTAATATAAACCAAGAATAAAAATGGGCCCAAAATAGAACCCTGCGGAACACCCATTTTTACCTGAGTTCCAGGTGATATTGTATTATTGATTTGCACTTTCTGTATCCGATCCGAAAAGTAAGACTTTATTAATTTAAGTGCGTCACCTTGTATGCCATAATGTTCTAATTTAATAAAAAGGATTTCATGATCTGCACAATCAAATGCCTTCGTAAGATCGCAAAACAAACCAATAGCGTCATTTTTACGTTCCCACGAATCAAAAATATGTTTCATTAAGGCAACGCCTGCATCGGTGGTAGAGCGGCCCTTTGTAAAGCCAAATTGTTTTGGATGAAACAATTTGTTAGAAGCGAAATGCAAAAGCATTTGATGGAACATTAGTTTTTCAAATATTTTACTTAAAACTGGCAGAATAGATATGGGTCTATAACCATCAGGACTAATTTTATCTCCTCCGGATTTAAGAAGAGGTACAATTTTACTATGTTTCATGAGATTTGGAAATATTTTATTTCTTATACATTCATTAAATATGTCTGCTAAATATGGAGACAAAGTTACAATAAAATTATGGCAAACTTTCACCGACATACCCCAAATGTCCTCAGAACTTTTCAATTTAAATGATTTAAAACATTTTTCGATATCTTTAGGGCTGACATCTTTAAAACAAAACAAAGTTTCGCAACTATCAACATTTTGTTGTAACAAGTGTTGAGCTTTTTCAACCGATGTGTTTAAATTTTCAGTTGTTTTTGATGGTATGTCAGTAAAATATTTTTCAAAAATACAAGCGATTTTCTCATTAGAGGTAGTCAGACCTTGATCAGATCGAACACAGAACTCCTGATCACATGGTTTACCTCGGCCTGTTTGGGTGTTGATAATATTCCACACTGTTTTAACTTTATTATCGGATGTTCGGATACGTCGGCTTAGATATCTGGCTTTAGCCTCTTTACATACTTTATTAAATATATTTGAGTATTTTTTTACATATTCCCTCAATTCATTATTATTACTATAAGCTTTCTGATCATATAAATCGAAGAGTTTTTCTCTCGATCTATAAATACTTGGAGTTGCCCACTCACAAAACTTAAATTTACTGGTAATAGTTACATTTTTTACATTAAAAACTTTATTAAACTCATTTATCAGAAGGTTATAAAAAAAATCATAGCTAGTATTTGGGACTTTATCAATTGTACATGTAGGCAACTTAGAGCTTATTATATTTATATATTTTTCTACTTTACTAGCAGTAATATGCCTTTTTTTAATAACAATTTTTGGTTCTGGTATCTCTAGAGGAAAGCTAACAAAAAGGCCGCTGTGATCAGACTTTAGTTTATTTATAACACTTTTACTTGAAAAATCTGCATCAGTAAATACATTATCTAAACATGTTTTGATTCTAGTCGGTTCCAAGAATAAATTTTCTAAATTGAACGATTGGAATAAACTCATCAATCGTGTTTTAAGATAACTGTCTTGTAGGAGATCCACATTGAAGTCTCCACATATTATTATACGTTTTTTATTCCTGAAAACTTTGCTTAATACATCTTCCATTACATTTTCGAATTTATCATAATTTTGGTTATAAGGGGGTCGATACACACATACTAAGAAATAGTTTTTTAACTCTATGCAGGATAATTCCACGACTTGCTCAACGCTTAACTTTACAATATCATGACGAATTTTTGATTTAATATTATTTTTTAAAAATATAGCGGAGCCACCACAGGCTTTAGAATTGCGGCAGTAGTTGCTAGCTAAATAATAGTTTTCAAAACCAAATATGAGTTCGCAATTCTTAAGCCAGTGTTCAGTAACACATAAACAATCTATTTCATATTTTTCCAAAAATAATTCTATTTCTAATTCTTTACAAGAAAACCCCTGAGTATTTTGACACACAAGTTTAAACTGGGAGACTGCTTGTAAAGTATTCTTTTTAGTTATATTGCCAGAAGAACCTCCTTCCTTGTTTACAATATTGATATTAGGTGACGACTTAAGGACGACAGGAGGCTCTTCCATTGTCACTCTTAAAAGTTTAAATTATGGTTTCCACCATCGCATACTAGAAGTAAGTTTCCCCTTATATTAAATATATGGGGGTCAGATATATTATATGCTAATAATTTAGCAATGTTCCGCTTTTGATTTAAGGGTATGTATACAGTACCCAGTCGAGAATTTGAACAAGGTAAAAACTTATTCAAATCCAAACAAAATAAATTGTCGCTTTGACAACATGTCACGTGACATATTAGATTATTCATAATATGAATATTGTCATTCTGCTTATTCATATTAAGTAAGTATGGAAAGGTACAAAATATAAATTTACATTTATATATTTTTTGTATCTCCAAAAGTTTATTTATACTTTTATTTAATAAATACTTATTTAATCCTATACTATTGCCGACCAGTACGACAATCGTTGTATATTCGTCATAAGTGCCTAATAATATTCGTTCTACTATATAATTAAAGTTTGCACCCGTATAGCAATGGTTAATAACCTGTTGATTAAGATACTTATTTAGTATTTCGCCAAAACCTACGGCCATGCCGTCCGAAAATACTAATGTTCTGTTTGCCGGCGGCGGCGTGCTAACAGCTGGTAATGTAATCCCATTACTTGGTTGTGGTTGGGGTGACTGAGATATAACGCTAGATAAGGTAATATGACTATCCAGAGTAACCGTCGCTTTGTCTATAAGACTGCCGATATGTTTGTATCTTAAATGCAGATCTTCCTGACTAACAATCATCTCACTCAGTTTATCATTCAAACTATCTATTTGGTTTAGTAAATCAATTTTCCTGTAAGACTTGTTTATGAATTTAATACTATTTTTTATACTTATAAGACTTTTGTTTGTGTTATATATACGTTTTTTAACTAATTTATATTTTTTACACTGTTTACGACTGAAATTTTTCGAATATTTAAAAGAGTTCATAGAAGATAATGATTCTGCCCCAAGTTCGGCACATAAAGAAACTGCGTGAGAGTCTTCGTGAATATTCTTTATTCTATGGAATTCCGCCAATTGAGCGTGTGCCTCTGCCAACTGCTCATTCAGAATATGAATTCGTTCTAAGGCAACTTCATGCTTTGCGCACTAATCCTCATACTTTAATATTAATATCTGCTGGTTTTCTAGCTCCACTTGAGAAATGTCGTAAGATTCACGAAGCAACACAATTTTTTCTAAAAGATTATTATTTTTTAGTTTTAAATTACGAATAGTTAAAACGTTTTCGTCCCGTTCTTCTAGAAGTCTATTTTTTAATTTTTCTGCATCATTTAAATCTCTTTTTAGTTTTTCATACTTTTGTTCGGCAGCCATTCTACGAGTTGTATCTTCTGTTATGTATTATCGAAATTTTGTCATATACGTGTATTTTATTGTAATTGTTTGCAAATAATGTTCTATATTTATTTATGTGTATGTGTATTTACTGTCCCTTGTCAAGCTGAAAAGTTCTACATAATAAAGTGTATTAGTGTGATGCCTGTGTTGTCACTCTACCATGGTACTGACTGAAAATCAGTGTTGGGAGTCAAACGATTCACAACATAATGCTGAGTCAGTACCAATTCGCTGTTGCAGTGGCGCAAAGGACTTAGAATAAGTATTAATTAGTTTGTTTTTGTTCAGTTGTTTGTTTTCCTCTCTTTTTCATATTCAATATTGTGTTAGTTTTAAGTTATTTTAATAGTTATTACTTATATGATTACTTTTTGTTTGTATGTTTTTTGTGCCACACATGGCGAATAAACGTCTTTCTTCTTCTTCTTCTTCTTCTAATTTAGGTGATAAACGGTAACGATAAGAAAATGGTATAACCGTAATACACACTGAGCCCGCCGGACCGCTGACATTGCCCGGCAACACAGCCTGGCGGCCTGTGTTGAAAGAATTATGCGAAACTTATGTATGAAAAATTAACCGCCGACAAAAAGTTGTTACATATGTCGGCGGCCCGGCGGGCTGTGTGAATTGCGCTATAAAATATCGCCGATCCATTTCTTATCACGGATGTCATAAAAGATAACTAGAATTTTGGGAACATTTGAGTTTTATTCGGCAAAAGAGCTGGAGACTCATCATTAACCATTTATTACTTCACAATCACTTCCCAACTAAGGTTCCAAAAGTGGTTGAAGAGTTTTTGATCTCTTACTACCCCTGTTTAGGGTTAATTGCCTTGAGTATATGATTAAAAACATACATATATACTCACATTCATAAATCCCAAAAAGGGGTAGCCAGAGCTTTAGAGCTAGAAACTCCTCAGCCACATCTAGAAGCTGATAGGGGACAAGATGTGTATGTATGTGTGTACATAAAAGGCTGTAATTTACTACTACAACTTAAACCAGTCCAACTCAAGTGCTTTGTCATATACATTACTATCTTCACTATAGCATGGATCTAGGTCTATTATAGTATAGGTGCTAAAGATAAGAAAAATATGTGTTAAAATAGCCTCTGTACGAACCAATACTATTTATTTTTAATATATGTATAAATCGTAGTCTCTCTCGTGTACTAGGCTTTATCTGCTCAATAAAGTTTACTATTATATTATTATATCATATTATTATCTTCACCTTAGTAAGAAACCCTCCAGCGACCGCCAAGAACCGATCTTTCGGCACAGTCTCCGATCTCATGAACACCTCGCACAGACAGAACATGCGCTCCAGCTCCTGAACGTCGAGACAGGCGCCTTCCCAGAGACTTCGGATTTGGACTAGAGGTACGTCTTCTAAGCCTTCTAGCTGGAAGTAGGAATTTTTGGTATTTATTTATTATTGAGTAAAACAAACAGCACTTAATCTATTAACAAGCATTTTTAAATATAATAATTTATCGTGCCAATTATATGTTTCACAAATTTCATTAAATAAACTGAGTATTTATTTGTAACAGAAATATGTATGGACAAATAAAATATGATTATTTTTCTCTAAAGTGTGTTTCATGTGTGTGTGTGTGATAATGTGTGTTAGAACTTTAATGGGTGGGCAACATGTAATTTAAGCTGGATTAAATACAAGTAGACATTGTGGTGTGAGACCCAACCATACATTTATTTAACCACGATTCTAGCTTCTAAAAGTGACTGATACATTTCTAAGTCTGAAGCTTTTGGTGGGATATAAAGCCGTAAGTATTTTATGTCATATGTGGATAAAATTAAGCAAACTTACGCCCGATTTCTGAATTCAGTATTCAAGCTGAGAACGACTTAAGTATCGTTTTGTCTCATTCAGTTGTTAAGATTTCAATGCGTCAGAACGATACTTAAGTTGCTGGAATACTCAATTCAAAAATCGGGCGTTAGTCATTACAGTCGAAAGGATTCATTAAGAAACCGAGCGCTGTTATGAATAATTGTTCAAGTTTCTCAAACGCCTATTTCCACATATATGCTCACGGTCAAAAATCCCTAGAAGATGTAGCCAGAGCTTCGAAATAAGAAATTCTTCTGCCACTTTTGGAAGTTGAGTAGGGACAACATTGTAAAATAAAGGGTGATGGATCTACAACCGCATCGCCAACAATAACTTTAATAGCCCCAATAACTTAGTCACCTTTTACGAACACCCACGTGTAGAAATATGGTAGTGCTATTCTAAGCCGAAACTACACAGTCTACTCTACAAAAAAAGGCATAAATGATAGCTCAAGGTATAAACTCACGCATGTGCAATATCTGCCATTATCAACTACCTTAGGGCTTTTAAGCAATACAAAAAACATATTTTAAATGAATGACAACCCCCTAGGAGATTTACGGCGTGAACGTTTGAGTTCCTACCCCCTTTATGGGATTATTGCCGTGAGTACATGTACGTAGGAATGTATGTAAATGTGTAATTAAAAGTTAAATTTTATTTACCTGGCACGCCAAGACCTTCAAATAACCTCTAGTTAATCCACCCTCAGTGTTAAATATGGGATATTCCAACCTCATTTTAACGGGAGGTACTCTATGCTCCCCTAGAGCCTTGAAGTACTCGTACGACCAACGAAGGAGGTCGTATGGTTGAGTTTTGATTGCGGCTGAAAAAAAAAACAATTTTGTACTAATAACCTATACTCACGGCTATAAATCCCTTAACGGGGTAGCCAGAGCTTTGGAATAAAACACTCCTAAGCCACTTTTGGAATTTGAGTGGGGAAAAGATGGTAATAATAAATAATTGTTGGTGACGGGTCTCCAGCCACATCGCCCAAAAATTACTTCAAAAGCCCCTATACCCTTAGTCGCCTTTTACGATCACCCACGGGTAGAAATGGGGTATTGCTGTTCAAAGCCGGCACTACACAGTACTACTGCGGCAAACAGATAATATTTGTTAAAATCTATGGGCTACTTTTCTTTACTTCGTTGCGGGTAATAAACCTCCTTAAATGTCTCCACACCAACCAATTCTATGCTGCTCTATCTGTCTGACATCTGCCAGATATCTATGGTCTTCAGCAAGCTGTCGGACCTTGTCAGACATTTTTAGACGTTAAGGTGTATGTGGAGAATTGTTGGCGACAGGATTTCAATCTCAGCGTCCAAAAGCCAGCCACTTCAAAAGCCACAATGGCCTTAGTCACCTCTTACGAAATCCGCGGGAAGAAATAAATAAGAAATAGATAGAAGAAGTGCTATTTCAAATCGATTTTACTGCTTCGCTTGACTAATAACTTACTTACTTATACTCACGCCCATTGTTCCCATTGGGGTTGGCAGAGACTATCGATCGCCACTTTGTACGATCCAGGCAAATCACTTTTGCTTCTGTTACATTCATCATTCTTCTCATACATGCTCTTTTAATTCACTAATAAATCTATTAAATAGGTTTATTGCGTGAACGAGAGCTCGCTATGTTATCATTGATTTCCGCAATCCCTTACCTAACATACATATACTCACGGCCATAAATCCCAAATTAGGGTAGCCAGAGCCTTAGAGCTAGAAACTCCTCAGACACATTCGGAAGTTGATAGGGGACAAAATGGTAGAAATAAATTATCCTTTAATTAAACAGTTTAATTTTGATGTTGTAATTATAAATGTAGTATTGTAATGCCGTGTAGTGTCGGCTTAGAATAGCACTACCCCATTTCTACCCGTGGGTGATCGTAAGAGGCGATTAAGGGTATAGGGGCTTTTTAGGTGATTTTTGGGCGATGCGGTTGGAGACCCGTCACCAAAAATGTTTATTATTATCATCTTTTCCCCAATCAACTTCCAAATGTGGCTGAGGAATTTATCATTCCAAAGCTCTGGCTATCCCGTTAAGGGATTTATAGCCGTGAGTATATATATGTATGTATGTAGTGTATAATGTATTTGGCGGGATGACCTGGACACCTTGAGCAAAGACTAGAGAGAGCAGGCGCAAGGCCTAAGTGGAAAATTCAGGGTAAGAACTTTGCCCAGCAGTGGGGCACAAATGGTTGATTAAAATAATATATTTACCTTTTAACCAACCGTGATAGCCCAGTGGGTAGAACACTCGGTTATCGTGCAAACGACTAGTGTTCAAATCCTGGGCCGGGCCTACACCAATTTGTCTTTTCTAAAGACATATGTGTGGTTAATTTATCATGGTTGTTAACGGTGAGGGAAAACATCGTGAGGAAACCCACATGGCTGAGTTGTACTTAGTCATGTGACAGTGTATTCGTATAAAACGGCGATAGGCCTGCCCCCTATCACGTGAGTACACTGTCCATGCAAAACGTGGGTACTCTGAACACCAGGTGACAAAGTCACGTGATGTTCAGAAGTATTAGTACCTCTGCCAACCCTTTCGGGGATATTCGGCGTGAAAGTTTATGTTTATGTTATTTACCTTTTGCGTAACTCTTCAGTATGTACGGGAATTTTGGTGGTATAACTATCTGTTGGGAACAGTACATCTGCTCATCTAACTCTGGCATATTGGTATGATTTCTTTTACCTGCAAATATAAAATAATATTAGAACTATTTATACAGAGCTAGGGTTTAGTGCCAGCTTAGAATATCACTAGGTACTCTTTTCTACCCACGAGTGTCGTAAGATGCGACTAAGTGAGTTATGTCGATTTTTGGCGATGCTTTATTTCTACCATTTTGTCCCCTATCAACTTCCAAATGTAGCTGAAGAGTTTTTAGCTCTGAAGCTCTGGCTACTCCTTTTTGGGATTTATGAATTACTATACTTAGTACTTAGTCATGTGACAGTGTATTCGTACAAAACGGCGATAGGCCTGCCCCCTATCACGTGAGTACACTCTCCATGCAAAACGTGGGTACTCTGAACACCAGGTGACAAAGTCACGTGATGTTCAGAAGTATTAGTACCTCTGCTCTTCGGGGATATTCGGCGTGAACGTTTATGTTATGTAATGTTATGTTATAAAAATCAGTCATTTGGAAACGACCAAAATATCGCCTCTAATACAAAAATACGGGGTACCTATATATCTAATACTAATTAACTATTGTAATGTCTGTCAACCCACTCTATATTTTTCAGCGCTGTTCGTGCTTACTGGTCCCCACGATACAGGCTAGGCCTAATGTAGGGGCCACCATACATATACTCACGCCATTATTTCCCATTGGCCACCAATATCAGCAATAATGTAATCACGGTTAATTGTTGTTCTCAACCTACTTTGTGACCTATATAATATTGTAATTGTGCAATTAGAACTTAATAACATTATTCTTATTCTATTCTTAAGTATGAGGTATACAAAAATCATTTAAATTACCTTTTACACAAAAATATTTGAGTTTTGTAAATCAGTGTTTTGTTTACATTTATCGTTGCTATGGTAACAATATTTTTTTCAGTTCTGCTTTCTGAAAGATAAGTTTTGCCAGTGTAACAGATACATACATACATATGCTCACGCCATTATTTCCCATTGGGGTAGGCAAAGACTATTGATCGCCACTTTGTGCGATCCTGGCAAACCCCTCTAGCTTCGTTTACATCCATCGACCTTTTCATACATGCTCTTTTATTCTTCATACTTCGGAAGCCTGCCTTTTTGAGGACACTAGCTATTTGGTCCAGGTGTGTTCTCCGTTGGATTATATTGGTATGTACCAGATACATATTTTTGCTGTGTAGTGTCGGCTTAGCATAGCACTACCCCATTTCTGCCGGTGGGTGTACGTAAGAGGCGACTAACGGTATTGGGGCTTTTAAGGTATTTTTGGGCGATGCGGTTAGAGACCCAACACCAACAACCTTTATTTGAACATCTTTTCCCCACGCAACTTCCAAAAGTGGCTGAGGAATCTAATTCCTGAGCTCTGGCTACCCCTTCTAGGGATTTATAGCCGTGAGTATATGTATGTATGTATGTATATTTTAGGAAAGACACATTTCATGCAGAAACATTAGGCTACCTAGATTTTTGAAAATAAAGGACCCCTAAGCAACTTTTGGAGGGAAGACCAAAAAATTTATTTCCTGGAAAGATTTTCATACATACATACATATACCCACGGCTATAGATCCCTAGAAGGGGTAGCCAGAGCTAAGGAATTAAAAATTCCTAATCCACTTTTGGAAAATTGAGTGGGGAAAAGATGGTAAAGTAAAGGTTGATGGTGATGGGTCTCCAACCGCATCGTCCAAAACCACTCAAAAAGCCCCATACCCTTAGTCGCCTCTTACGACACCCGTGGGTAGATAGGGATAGTGACATTCTAAGCCGGCACTACACGGCATTCTATTCTCCCCTAAAGAAGATAGTCAATGTTTTTTATGAATAACCCTCAGCCCTCGTAGCATGAGGCGTGAGAGAGCGAGTATGTCATGTGAGAAGTGAGATACTGTAAAATTTTGTATGAGCAATCTGTCAGTTTCTCACTTCTCATGTGTCAAACGCGTTCTCACAAGCCTTATGCTACCAGTGCTGATGACGCTCATAGCAGTCCTACTCAACACAACTTCTTCGGCCATCTCCTTGTTTTAATGAGGTTAAAAAAAAAATTTACTGGATTGCCTAACTCTATCCGTTATTTTACAATATAAATATACATACTTACGTACATATACTCACGGCTATAAATCCCTTGAAGTTGTGTGGGGAAAAGATGGTGAAATAGAGGTTGTTGGTGATGGGTCTCCAACCGCATCGCCCAAAAATCCCTTAAAAGCCCCAATACCGTAAGTCGACTCTTACGTACACCCACCGGAAGGAATGGGGTAGTGCTATTCTAAGCCGACACTACACAGCTAAAAAAATAACAATTATTTAAAGTATTCCGGGGGGTTATGATATGATTTAGTGTTCAAAAGGTCGCTGTGTAGTGTCGGCTTAGAATAGCACTACCCCATTTCTCCCCGTGGGTGTACTTTAGAGGCAACTTAGGGTAAAAGGGATATTTGGGTGATGCGATTGGAAAGCCATCACCAACAATCTTTATTTTACCATCTTTTCTCCACTTAACTTTCAAAAGTGGCTGGGAAAATAGTGTTTCTGAAGCTCTGGCTACCCCTTTTAGATATCTGTAGCCGTGAGTATATGTATTAAAGAAAGCTTTGACATTTAAATAGATTTTACGTTGTTTATTTTTTTTTCAGAGACAGTCTTTTTTGCGAGTCAAATTTGGTATTCGGAGTATTTTGGAGTTCCGCCAATATAATGCCAATAAAATGTAGAGTTCCTTAGCAATAACCCATCTCTTTATTAAAATAATATTTTTTCAGTCAAAGATAAAATAATAAAAGGTTTAAAAGAGTTCCTAAGCGAAAAGACTTATATTATAGCTCCTTATGAGGCAGAACAATACTTGACTAGGAGGCTCTACATTTACACGAAGTGACTATGTGACTCTACCTAACCTATACATGGATTATTGTTAAAATATTAATGTTCTCAACGGTCTTTCCTATTTATAATCACGAGACTATATCATCAAATACTTACATTCCTATCAATAGGTTAATTGAAATCACACGTGATAGGCATACCGTAAAGTTATTTTCCAATTTCGCGCGCTGACCATAAAGGTGAATCAGCGCCATCTTACGGCAAACAGCTGAACTACAAGAACAGGAGCTTATCACGTGGTACCGCTAGAACTTGTTTTGTTTGAGTTGAGAGAAAAAGGCAATGGCGAGCATAGCACAGCCGCTAGCGCAGGAGGTTCAGTGACGTTTCGCCTGTTTTTACGTCTCGTATGTTTTGAGATGTAAAACGATTACTTGTTCCGCTCGAAACCCGTATTTTGTGTTTGAAAAGTGTTAAATATAAACTAAATAGTAAAGATATTGCTGTTTGGCCAGTTTCATTGTTGAATTTAGTTTTCTAGTGATACTTTTGTGTGGTTGAAGCGTTTGGAAATTGATAGTGCAGTGATTGTGTGCCGTATCAAATACCACAAAACAGTGATGAATATTTGAACGTTAAACTCATTAAATTGACACAAGCGTGTTTTTAATTATGTATCCTTATATCTCGGTTTATCTCATTGACATCGGTTTTATTGTGAAATAGGAAAGACATGGGTGATAAGTTAAAACATCCTTTTAAGGAAAAAACATAACAAAAACAACTTCAATCATGGATTCTATCACAGATTTGTCACCTTTGAGTAAGTATTACTTTCTTTGTCTCTACATTTGTATGTTTTAGGTTTATGTTTGTTGCTGTGTAATGGCTTAAAACAGCACTACTACAGCACATTAGACTAAATCGCTACTTAAAGTTAGAAAAATGGCTGTATAATTGCAAATTCCAAAGCTCTGGCTAACCCTTTCTGGGTTTATAGCTCTTTGTAGACGGATGGACAGGTTTATCTCACCCTTTTTCCAGTTTCTATAGACGTAAGATGTAGAGCAAGTGTCGGACCTGTCGGCTTAAAATAGCATTATCCATGTAATGTCGGAGGTGACAGTATATAGGATATAGAGCTACAGATAAAAACATAGAGCCGCAGAAAAGTTTATTTTTAATTAAACCAACTCTTTTCCTTGTAGCAATTATTAATGTAAACGTTCAGTTGGAAATAGTAAGTCAAATAACGGAAGCATACATACATACATACATATACTCACGGCTATAAGTCCCTTAACGGGGTAGCCAGAGCTTTGGAATGATAAATTCCTCAGCCACTTTTGGAAGTTGATTGGGGAAAAGATGATAATAATAAACGTTTTTGGTGATGGGTCTCCAACCACATCGCCCAAAAATCACTTAAATAGCAACTATACCCTTAGTCGCCTCTTACGATCCGCCACGGGTAGAAATGGGGTAGTGCTATTCTAAGCCGACACTACACGGTTAATAACGAAAGCAAAAAGTTCTTAATTTGTCTGCTACCTCATTCGCCAATATAGAGAGAGTAGTTCTATTGTAGGCCGACCGTCAAAGATAAAGACAAATCTAAAGCCGGTGGTGCTAAACATTTTGGAACTCTACATTTCATGAAAAAACGAAAAACATTTTGGATACCAAAGACCTTCAGACTATTAGTTTCTTCAAACTCAAACTCAATACTGACTTTACATATACCATAAGATGTGCCTGAATACTGACATATATACTCACGAATATAAATCCCTAAATGGGGTAGACCGCTTCAGAATAAAAAAAACCTCCGCCACTTTTGAAAGTTGTATGGGCATTGTAAAGTTCTTAGTGATAAATCTCCAACCTCGCGCCCAAAAAAATATATATCGGGTTGTTGAGGTATAATATTTCTCAATATTACGTAATATTTTTGTCACCTCGTGTTCCGAGTACCCACGTTTAGCCTGGACCTGATTTGTGCGAATCCATCACATTATTTTATTAAAATTCAGTCTCACGATGTTTTCCTTACCAATTAACAAGTCTCATAAATTGACTTAAGAAAAAAACATATTGGTGTAGGCCCGAAAACTGCGATAGGTTATCATCACATAGGTGCGACAGTGGGTAGATCATCGGCTTATCATGCAGAGAGGCGCGGGTTCAAATTTCCAGTCGGGCCTACGTATTCGTATCCAACGGCGATAGGCCCGAATCAAGTGAGTAAAACTTGGTTACCCTAAATAACAGGTGACAATTATGTCTCGTGATGTGTAAAAGTATTCATACTTTTAGCACCCCTTTGGATATGATCGGCGTGAACGTTTGAGTTTTCAATAGAACCCGTCCCAGAAGCGAACGTCTTCCCACTGAGCTATCGCGATCCTTCTCTCATACTTTCAAAGTAAACCTTTGGGTGATGCGGTTTGAGACCCATCAGCTACAATCTTTATTTTACAATAATTTACCCACCCAACTTCCAAAAAGGGATAAATCCTCATCCAACCTTTTCCCGTGTAGTGTCGGCTTAGAATGTCGCTACCCCTTTCTACCCACGGGTGTTGTAAGAGGCGACTAAGGGTATTGAGGATTTTTATTGGATTTTTGGGCGATGCGGTTGGAGACCCATCACCAAAAACCCTTATTTTACCGTCTTTTCCCCACTCCACTTCCAAAAGTGGCTGAAGAATTTATAATTCCTTAGCTCTGGCTACCCCTTCTAGGGAAATATAGCCGTGAGTATGTATGTATGTTTTTTTTGTCTGTATATTTTGCTACTACACTGGTCCTTTTAGCGGTTTATAGCCGTGAGTTTATGTATGAAACAGATTTATAGGTTACGACTCGCCGTAAAATTCCTCCGTGGTCTACCGATAAAGCACGGCTTCATGAGAGTCTTTAGTTCGAACCTACTTATCTGCAAGTTAAGATGATTAATGATGTTATCGATGTTGTATTGAATAGTTTTCCTGCATTACTAACCTGACTAACCCTCCTTGTAAATTTTTTTCTTTTCCTTTAAACTTTAATTTTCATACATACATACACTCACGGCTATAATTTCCTAGAAGGGGTAGCCAGAGCCAAAGAACTATAAATTCCTCAGCCACTTTTGAAAGTTGAGTGGGGAAAAGGCGGTAAAATTAAGGTTTAAATTTTCATTTTTTCCGTGTAATCAAATTAAATTGTATATTTCATTATACAGTGTAAACGTTACAATATCTGTCCACTAGTTTCACCTATTCAATGGGTTGAACCAAAAATAAAATATATATTTTTTTTTGATAAGGCATATTTACAGTACGGACTTAAGTACTGTAAATATGCCCTATCAAATAAACATATTCTATTTTATTTTTTATATAAACATAACATAAACGTTCACGCCTAATATCCCGGAGGGGTTGGCAGAGGTACTAATACTTCTGAACCTCACATGACTTTGTCACCTTTAATGGAAATCGGAAACGAAAGCTGTAACCTGAGACACAGGTGATGAGCCCAGTTCTGGTGCAGCAGACCATATTTTGTAAATTACCGATTTTCTGAATAAATAATTATTATTATTACTTGGTGTTCAGAGTACCCACGTTTTGCATGGGCAGGCCTATCGCCGTTTTGTACGAATACACTGTCACATGACTAAGTACAACTCAGCTATGTGGGTTTCCTCACGATGTTTTCCCTCACCGTTAACAACCATGATAAATTAACAACACATATGTTTTTAGAAAAGACAAATGCCCCCACCGGGATTTGAACACTAGTCGTTTGCACGATAACCGGTGTTCTACCCATTGAGCTATCACGTCGTCGTTTTTTATAATAAAGTATAAATTAATATTTTATTACATTAACTTTGTAGCCGCGACATAAAAGATATAGATAGAATACATGCAATGTATGTATGAATGTATGTAATAAATCAGTCGGTATTGTTGAATGCTGATAAGATGACAAAAGAGCGGAAACCACGTGACTGAATGATACTCCCAACAAATAAAAAGGCATTATAACTACATACCGCGTGGTATAAAGCAACTATCTCTTTCGCACTAATGAAGTTTCGTATAGTTCTCTCTCACATAGACGAAGGTACTAAAATTACGAAAGTGCTAGATGAGTTTGGGTATTAAACTTGGTCCTATATTTGTATCGGTTTAAAATTACACAACCATTTGATATGTGCTGTGTGAAAATATTGTAATTGAAGCTGTGTAGTGTCGGCTGGGAATAGCACTACCCCATTTCTTCCCGTGGTTGGCTTTTCCAGTGATTTTTGAGCGATGTGGTTGGATACCCATCACCAAAAACTTTGTGTAACATTCTTATGTACATTTCTTATTCATACAACTCCCGAAAATAAAATAGTATTTTTTAATAGTAAATTTGCTGTGTAGTGTCGGCTTAGAATAGCACTACCCCATTTCTTCCGGTGGGTGTACGTAAGAGGCGACTAACGGTATTGGGGCTTTTTAAGGGATTTTTGGGCGATGCGGTTGGAGACCCATCACCAACAACCTTTATTTACCATCTTTTCCCCACGCAACTTCCAAAAGTGGCTGAGACATTTTAACTTTCTTAGCTCTGGCTAACCCTTCTAGGGATTTATAGCCGTGAGTATATGTATGTAACTCCCAAAAGTGGCTGAGGAATTTCTTATTCCGCAGCTCTGGCTACTCCTTCTAGGGATTTCTAGCCGTGAGTATATGTGAAAAATTGTATACGGGAATGTAAAGATATTTTGAGATATAGACGTTAGTGAGAGCCTAAATTAATTTAATTTATTAATTTGAAAAACGATAAGGAAGAGTAATATTAAATTTGGATTTTTACGTTAGTCACGTGTAGTGCCGACTTAGTCACTACCCCTTTCTTCCCATGGGTGTCGTAAGAGGCGACTAAGGGTATGGGGCTTCTAAGTGGTTTTTGGGCGATGCGGTTGGAGACCTATCACCAAAGAGACCATAATACTTTATTTCTACCATTTTCTCCCCTATTAACTTCCAA
The DNA here is from genome assembly GCA_963576735.1 of Bedellia somnulentella. Taxonomy (NCBI): domain Eukaryota; kingdom Metazoa; phylum Arthropoda; class Insecta; order Lepidoptera; family Bedelliidae; genus Bedellia; species Bedellia somnulentella. The sequence goes on from OY755199.1 coordinate 7,534,608, forward strand.
ATGTGGCTGGGGAGTTTCTAACTCTGATGCTCTGGCTACCCCTTCTAGGGATTTTTAGCCGTGAGTATATGTATTTATGTATATATATTGTTCACATTTCAGACGTCTGCCTTCTTAACACATTTCGTTTCTGATCTTTATGTGTCCTTCGTGGTCGCCTTCTACTTATTAATTTTACAATCTCATCCATTTTACTTCCAAAAGGACCAAAGGAACTTCCAATTTCAAAGCTCTGGCAACCCCTTTTTGGATTTTTAGCCATAAGTATATTTTATTAGTTGTGTAGTGTCGGTTTAGAATAACACTACATTTCTTCCGGTGGGTATACGTAAAAGGCGACTAACGGTATCGGGGCTTTTAAGGGATTTTTGGGCAATGCGATTGAGACCCATCACCAACAACCTTTAATTTACCATCTTTTTCCCCCTAAACTTTCCAAGTGGCTTTGGAATTTCTGATTCCTTAGCTCTGGCTGTGGAAGGGGTCCAGGGATTTATGGCCGTGAGTATATGTATATGTATGTATGTATGTAGTATATTTAATACCGGTTATGAAATTTCACTGATCTTAAACAAGTAAATATTTCTCGCATACAAAATTCATTCTAAAAATAGGCTCACTTGATATCATATAATATATTATGTATCGATAATGTTTGCTGTGTCAATAGTCTTGATTGATGGATTGACATTCAAGTTCAAGGTTCGATCAGGGTTCAAAAACCTACCAAAGACCTACCTTCATATATTCACGACTCAAGGGGTAGTGTTTGCTGTGTAGTGTCGGCTTAGAATAGCACTACCCCATTTCTTCCGGTGGGTGTACGTAAGAGGCGACTAACGGTATTGGGGCTTTTAAGGGATTGGGCGATGCGGTTGGACCCATCACCAATTACCTTTATTTCACCATCTTTTCCCCGCGCAACTTCCAAAGGTGGCTGAGGAATGTCTCATTCCCTAGCCCTGGCTACCCCTTCAAGGGATTTATAGCCGTGAGTATATGTATGTATGTCATATGGGGTAGCTAGGGTTGTAAGAAACTTCAGTCTAACCGTGATCGCTCAGTGGGTAGAACACCGCTTATTGTGCAGACGATGAGGGTTCAAATCCCGGGTCGGGCCTACACCAATTTGTCTTTTCTAAAGTCATATGTGTGACGAATTTATCATGGTTGTCAACGGTGAGGGAAAACATCGTGAGAAAACCCACATGGCTAAGTTGTACATAGTCATGTGACAGTGAATTCGTACAAAACGGCGATAGATCTGCCCCCTATCACGTGAGTACACTGTCCAAGCAAAACGTGGGTACTCTGAACACCAGGTGACAATAGCACGTGATGTTCAGAAGTAATAGTACCTGTGTCAACTCCTTTTGAGTCTTTATATGATCTTAACTATATTTGTCCTCCGTAGTCGTCCTCTGCTGACATTACCAACGTTGTCGTTATATATCTTTCACTTATTAAATGCCAGATGTAATTTGTGCAAATGTTTATTCAATATTACACTCATTAATCATTTATATTTCATTTATTCGACATCAGTGTTTAATAACATTATTGTATCATCTTTTTGTATACTATTTCTCATTTTATTTCTTTCTTCGTAAATAAAAACGTTTGTGCTTTGTTTAAAGCAAACATTTTAATACTTGTGTTAAAATAAGATGGTTAACTGTGTCAAGTTACATACATATTCCACAGTGACCTGTGTAGTGTTGGCTTATAATAGCACCAACACTTTTCTACCTGCGAGTTTTGTAAGAGGCGATTTAGGGTATTTAAGCATTTAATAATAATAAAAATAATAAAAAAATGTTTATTTAAGTAACAAAGACTCACATAATAAGTGATTGAAGACATAATAAGTAAAATATTTAAGTGATTCAGTGGAAGACCCATCGCCAACCCAACTACCTTTATTTTATAATCCTTTCCCCAGTCAACTTCGAAAAGTAATAAAAGTAAATAATAACGTCGGCTTAGAATAGCACTACCCCTTTTCTTCCGGTGGGTGTACGTAAGAGGCGACTAACGGTATTGGGGCTTTTTAAGGGATTTTTGGGCGATGCGATTGGAGACCCATCACCAACAACCTTTATTTTACCATCTTTTCCCCACGCAACTTCCCATAGTGGCTGAGGAATTTCTAATTCTTTAGCTCTGGCTACCCTTCATAGGGATTTATAGCCGTGAGTATATGTATGTATATGTATGTACTCAAAGTTATACAGTTTCAGATTACTTAGATTCCCACACTAAGCAGGGCTTGTGTGACTAAGGAATTTATTTTTCAGAAGCTCTGACGACCCCTTTTAGGGATTTATAGCCTTAAATATATATAAGTATTGGTATAAGCTACGTACATATGATTCCATGAAAAGAAATATTTTTGAAGACAATTTTTAGTATTACGTAAAGGGTCGCTTAACGTACAATATACTCACGGCCATAAACCCCAAAAAGGGTTAGACAGAGCTTTAGAGCTAGAAACTCTTGAGCCACGTTTAGAAGTTGATAGCGGACAAGACGGTAGAAATAATCGTTGGTGATGGGTCTCTAACCACATCGCCCAAAAACCACTTAAAAACCCCATTCACGGCTTAGTATTTTTTAAGATTTTCAAGATTGCACATTCAAATTGAAACAACTATTGATTTTCGGATATTTTAATCGCGTGTTATTACATTATTTTTAAAGCCCGACGTTTCGAAAACTTTTCAGTTACCATACACATTTCAGGAAGAACACTAGCAAGACTCCAGATAACATTAGCTCTTTTTGGACATAGCAAATATTAAACGCAAATGTAACTTAAAATTTTGTGAAGGTAGTTAGTATTAATAATTTTATAGTACTGTATAATGACAAATATCACCTCAGTCTTCCCGTGACCATGATAACTGAAAAGTTTTCTAAACGTCGGGCTTTAAAAATAATGTAATAACACGCGATTAAAATATCCGAAAATCAATAGTTGTTTCACCCATACACGGCTCTTACGACAGCCGCGGGTAGAAAGGGGTAGTGATATTCTATGCCGGCACTACACGACAATAGCTTAAATGATAGAAAATTACAAACATAGATTCAGAACTGCATTTTTTTCTTTTAATAGCTGCAGTTGGTTTCTCACGATTATATAGAAAAACAACGACAATAGTTTCTGTATAATCATGGTAACGTATAGAGTGGGGCCATTAACACAGCGATTTGTTATTAAAGCAATGCATTTGAACTCTACATTGTATTCGTACCAAAGAGACCGTGATAGCTCAGTGGGTAAAATAGCGGTTATCGTGCAGACAATGAGGGTTCAAACCCGGGGTCGGGCCTCCATTAATTTGTCTTTTCTAAAGTCATATGTTTGCTTTTATCATAGTTGCTAACGGCGGGGGAAAACATCGTGAGGAAACTTTATGGCTATGTTGTGCTTTGTCATGTGACTGTGTAATCGTACAAAACGGTGATAGGCCTGCCCCCTATCAGTTGAGTACACTGTCCATGCAAAACGTCGGTTTCTGAACATCAGGTGACAGAGTCACGTGATGTTCAGAAGTATTAGTACCTCTGCCAACCCCTTCGGGGATATTCGGCGTGAACGTTTATATTTTATGTTATGTTATGTTGTTGTTTAAAGCGAGGCGACAAATTATACGATCAAGTTGTTGTTCATAGCTCCATTTACCCTTTTGACTTTTGTATTTCGCATGTAACCTAAATACTCCTAAACGGTATGTGGGAGTCATGTTAGAGCGCACACTACTGCGGACTCAAACGCACATAGCAGCGTCTCACTCATATTCCTACATCGCGGAGTGTAAATGTTTTTCGAGTTAAGCATAGATACAAATTATAAGTTGGTACACAGCAGGGTGTACTGGCCAGTATATCTTTGCTGTTTCCACAGTGGTGGTGAGCAATTGTTTTTCCGCTGATGGAATGCGTAAAGGAGAGGCTTATGATCTGTGTAGATTGTGAAATGGGAAGCCTCTAGCATGTATCGGAAATACTTCACACTTTCATAAACGGTTAATAACTCACGATCGTAAGGGGAATATTTGGTTTGAGCAGGACTTAGTTTCTTTGAGAAGAAAGCTAAGGGCTCCCAGTGACCATTCGCCTTACGTTGTTGTAGGACGGCTCCTAATGCTGTATCTGACGCGTCTGTGACAAGACCTAACTTTGCGTCTGGATCAGGATGTGCAAGAAGTGTTGCTCCCCGTAGGCTGTTTTTACAATCGTCAAAAGCTACTTGTGCATCTCCTACAATAGTGACGGGATGTGAAGCTTTGACGGAACCAGTTAAAAGTTTGTTTAAAGGGGCTTGGATTTGAGTAGCGTTGGGTATGAATCTTCTATAGAAGTTTAGCATACCCAAAAAGGGACTGGAAAATTGGTGATGGCCTCAACTTTGTCCTCGAGAGGTTTAATACCATTTTCAGACACAGTATAGCCTAAAAACTTGATTTGTTTTGCGCTGAAAATACATTTGTTGATGTTAACAAGGACGCCGTAATCTCTCATGCGTGAAAAAATTTGGTGTAGGTGTCTTTCGTGTTCCTCCTCATCCCTAGAAAATATCAGGAAATCGTCGATGTACGGGTAACAAAATGGGAGGTCACGAGTCATTTCGTCGACGAATCGTTGGAAAGTTTGTCCCGCGTTTCGCAAACCGAACGTCATAAAGGGAAATTCATACAATCCGAAGGGTGTGGTGATTGCAGTCTTCGAAATATCCTCCTCGGCTACAGGGATGTGATTGTATGCTTTCACTAAATCTATGACTGCAAAAACACGGCTATTGGCTAGGGATTGGGAAAAATCGTGGAGGTGTCGGATGGGATATCTGTCAGGAATGGTTCTGGAATTTAAAAGTCTATAGTCGCCACAGGGACGCCAACCATTGTCCTTTTTGGGTGCTAAATGTAGCGGGGATGCCCAGGGACTGTCGGACGGACGTGCTGTACCTACAGCTAACATAGCCTCGAACTCGAGTTTGGCTATTTTGAGTTTGTCTGGTGCCAAACGTCGCGGCTGACAAGCTACAGGCGGGCCTGGAGTAGTGCGGATGTAGTGTATAGTATTATGTTTAATTTCACCTTGTTTACCGGCCGGACGAGTAATTTCCGGGTATTGTGTTAAAATTAAATTGTACTTACAATTCATATCACCAGTCGAAACCTTGACGCTAAGAATTGAATTAGGAATCCTGTTTGCTTGTGCTTCAGTGCTTAAACTGGTTAAACTATCGACTAATCTTTGATTTTTCACATCCACGATTAATTGATAATGTGCTAAAAAATCTACACCAATAATTGGGTTTGTGACGGCAATAATAAAATTCCAAAGAAAATTTCGCCTTAATCCTAAATTTAAATTTAATTCAGTTGTGCCAAATGTGTCGATGGTTGAACCGTTGGCAGCACTCAACTGAAATTCCGTTTTTCGACGACAATCACGCATAAGCTTTTTCGGGTAGACACAAATATCACTTCCGGTATCGATTAAAAATTTTCGCTTGGTAGTTTTGTCGAGCATGAAGAGGCGACCGGTGTATTGCTGGCAATCCTGTGTCGCCATTACAGACTGCCGTTCCCGTTTCCCTGCTTGAAATCACAGGGCAGCAAGCATTTTCTTGCTTCGGTTCCAAATTTGGTATGGTACCAACAAGTTGGAAATTTCCGGTAACTCGACTGTGATCTCCGTGATAAAGACCGTTCACGTCTACCACTACTTCGCCGTTCACGTGGTCGTGATCTGTCGTTGAGTCTGGCTGATAAGGCGCTAACTTGCTGCGACAACATTGCAACTTGCTTTGTTAATTCAGAGATAGTGTCTGACGAAGTTGATGGGCCAGCTACTGCCGAAACTTGATTTGAAGACGGTGTAAGGTCGTGTACCCTGTCGGCTAATTCAGCTAATGCGTCCAATTTCAAAGTCGGTTGTGATGCCATTATAGGTTGCATACCCGTGGGTAACCGACTCATCCAGATGGTTTTCAAAAAGTCGTCTGGAATTTCGGGTCCGGCCAGGTGTTGGAGGTGTCTTAGAAACTGGGACGGCTTCCTGTTCCCCAACTGCTCGTGCATAAGCAATTGCTTCACTTTGTTCTCCCGCGAGACAGACAGACGTTTCACCAATTCAGTTTTTAACTTTATATAGTTAGGCGTTTCTATCAGTATGTCTTCCACTTCGGCGGCATATTGTCTGTCTAAATTGCCAATAATATGATAAAATTTAGACGTATCGTCAGTAATATTATTTATGGCAAATTGGCATTCAACCTGCGCGAACCATATCGCCGGTTTTTCGGGCCAAAATGGCGGTATTCTCATATTAGCGCTCGGCGGCGCGTTAACCGTTTTCTCGCGACGACGTGGTTTGTCGTTTACGTTACGCGTTGTTTCTTCACCGCTGCTACTCATCTTGATTGTTCCTCGGGGTCACCAATATGGAAACAGCAAAGATATACTGGCCAGTACACCCTGCTGTGTACCAACTTATAATTTGTATCTATGCTTAACTCGAAAAACATTTACACTCCGCGATGTAGGAATATGAGTGAGACGCTGCTATGTGCGTTTGAGTCCGCAGTAGTGTGCGCTCTAACATGACTCCCACAGGTATATCTGACCTCAACCAAATATTGCATGATGGTTAAAGGCATCAAGGACCAGGTTGTGACGGAGAGATTATTCGAATAAATGATACAGTTGAGGAATGATTACCCTTTGAAGTTTAACATGTAAGATTATGGAAAACTATTGTAACCAAAAATAGCACGAGCTCATAGAACTTTCTGTGTTCATAAAATTTAAATATGCAGAAGCAGCGAAGCGACGCTATTTTTTTTGCTATCACCATTTTTAAACACCGTTCCTCCGTGTCCAGGACATTGTTATCAGTATATTTTTTTTTATTTTGTTCAGCTTCGCTCCCAATTCCGGCATGCGAAGCTTTATTGCCCACCTAGTTTTAAATATGTCCAAGCTTTTCTGCAAGCCAAGGTGTATTATTTATTATTTTTCCATATTATTATACGTTCTTTAGTAAATGATATGCCGATGCGGCGAATTTGATCCTACCATACCACCACTACCGTAACAACAAAACTACAAATAGTTCTGAATTATTTCACTAGATGGCGTGAGATTCGACCTTTTATTCTACAAAGGCGGATGTTATAATTTACTGTTTCTTTTATTTGTATTGTTCAATGCTTTTTTTATTTTTTTTGGTAACTACTTACTTTACTACGTAAATGACTGTCTGTAGCATCTTGTCAGACACCCATTTTTTTAATTATTCTATCTCTATCAATATAGAATAGAAAATACTTAATTGCAAATCACAAAAACAAAATACAATATTTCAGTTCAAAAGCAAAATTACAATTGGCAGTCTTAACACTAAAAGCGATTTCTTCCAGACAACCCTTGGATGGTAAGATCAATCAATAAAATAATCATGTTAGGGTGTGCAATATTATTATTATTAGGTATTATTTTTATTGTTTTTTTTATTTTCACTGTTTTTTTTGTAGTTGTAAATATTTTGTTTAACTTTTGTTTTTTTTTTGGTTTGGTTATTATTATTTTTGTGTTGCATATCTGTTGTGCCATATTTACGGCGAATAAATGTATTTCTTCTTCTTATTCTTACATACATACATATACTCACGGCTATAAATCCCTTAACGGGGTAGACAGAGCTTTGGAATGAAAAATTCCTCAGCCACTTTTGGAAGTTGATTGGGGAAAATATGGTAATAATAAATGTTTTTGGTGACGGGTCTCCAACCACATCGCCCTTCTTCTTCTTCAATAACCTGGATGAACAAATTGTTTTGCTTAAATCTAATCTCTTATATATCTAATATATGTACTGAGTCAGATCTCAATATCACCATATAATTTAAACTAACACATTTACTAAAGAAAATAAAACCAAAATATCTTTACATAACTCAACAATCACCAATTAGCCTTGACCTCTTTTTAAAAATATCCTTTTTATATTTTAAATTGATAAAACACATCAAACTAAACAACTTTGCCTATGGAGTGCTCATCTAAATTATTATAATTTTAAAAATAATCAATAATTAAAAAGTGTCACTGCCTAGATCAAACTGGGAAAGTATGGTGAGTTTCTTAGCCTAAGCTAGAATAAAAATAAACAACATATGGTCAAATCACAAGATGTTTTTTTATTTCAGCTAAGGCTAAGAACCTCACTATACTTTCTCAGTTTGATCTAGGTACGACACCTCTTATGTATTAATTATTTTGAAAATTACAATATTCTAGGTGAGCATTCCATAGGCAAAGTGGTTTAGTCTGATGTCTTTTATCAATTTAAAATATAAAAATTTATTATTATTTCCGTCTTCTAAAATAAGTATTTTTGATGCAACTGTCACGTGACTAAAAACGACCGTGATTGGCTATTTCTATAATGACGTAGATTGCACATAAACAGACTGTGTATCACTTCGCTCATTGGTGTTTAATGTGGAATTGACGTCATGTGTGCTACAGCCGCCATATTACTTAAAGTCGCGTTTTCGCGGCACATTTGAATATTGCATTTTCTTTTTCGATTTTTGAATAAAATAGCTAAAATGAAGACAGTAAAATATTTTCTTAGTCAAATAGCCTATTTCATAGCCCCACACTCTTCCATTGTTTACCTAGCTGTGTTACGAGAGAACCACCTGTGCCAACAAAAATGGAAAAAATACATCAGAATGAGGTTATGTGTCGTGAACGGCAACCTCTTTGCAGGAAATATAGGTAACCGAACGTTATTCTCGGTTTTTACTTTTTAAGGAGTTTGGATTTTACCGCCTTTGCAAAATGATCAATTGAAGATGAATTAAAGCGTTTGGGTCACGACCTGAAAGTCATGTGATATGATGATTTAAGGAGGATAAGCAATAATGAAAAATAGGGTAGCCAGAGCTTCGGAATGAGAAAAGTCTCAAAAACTTTTATAAGTTGAGACGGGAAAACGTAGTGTGGGAGTTATGTTAGAGCGCACACTACTGCGGACTCACTCGCACATAACAGCGTTTTACTCATATTCCTACATCGCGGAGTGTAAATGTTTTTCGAGTTAAGCATAGATACAAATTATAAGTTGGTACACAGTAGGGTGTACTGGCCAGTATATCTTTGCTGTGCCCACAGTAGTGAAAGAAAAACTAGTTAGAGATGGGACTCCAGTCACATCGGCCAACAAAGACTTAAAAAAACCCAACACCGTAAATCGCCTCTATAGACACTCATGAAAGGCGAGATAGTGCTATTCCAAACTTACCCTCTATCCAGGAGGTCACACTAACAAATCAGATTTCGTATCTCACTTCGTTTAGGGTTTGGGTATTCCAAGTTGAAAAAACCTGATTATCTTAAAATTAAGATGATTAACATTCTTCTTCTTTGGGTGCCATCTCCAATCGGAGGTTGGCTATCATTATGGCCATTTTGGCCCGTGATGTTGCGGCACGGAACAATTCGACGGAAGTGTAGTTGACCCATTCGGACAGATTTTGAAGCTAGGGGGTTTTCCTACGGCCCGGTCTTCAGCGACCTTGTCAGGATCGTACGATATGTATGATTAACATTAGGCTTTTGATTCTGGCTATTTTACGTTAGTGGTCTTCCCGCAACAGGCCAGCATGGTGCACTAAGGCCAAATCACCTTATGATCAACGCGGATCCAGCCATATAGGCAAGCTGGGCATGCCCACAACCCTAACAGAACTATGACTTTACAATTTTGGGATCTGCTGATAGCATGATGAAATTGATGATACTAACACTATGACAAAGAGATTTTTAGGTGCCTATGCCCACAACCTTTTCTGAATACTGGATACGTCCCTGCTTATGATAAGGGTTAGCTCGTACCCCTCAGTAGGTTTTTTTTTCCAAAATAATGAATTATAAATAAAAATTACAAAATATTATTTACTAAATAGAAATAATATATTTTTGGACATAATAAAACCGACTTCACAGCTATTTGATGGAAACATAATTTCTGATACAAAATTTGATAATCGACATCGGGTCATCCACGTGGTCATTTTTATATTTTTAAAACCATTCTATCAATCCTCATAAATATAAATGGGATGGGATGGGACCACTCTCTCTGGAAACATGGCAAACAAAAAAAAACATTGTATGAAATTAATATTAGCCGTGTAGTGTCGGCTTAGAATAACACTACCCCATTTCTACCCGTGGGTGATTGTAAGAGGCGACTAAGGGTATGGGGCTTCTTAAGTGATTTTTGGGCGATGTGGTTGGAGATCCGTCACCAAAAACATTTATTATTACCATCTTTTCCCCAATCAACTTCAAAAAGTGGCTGAGAAATTTCTCATTCCAAAGCTCTGGCTACCCCGTTAAGGGATTTATAGCCGTGTGTATATGAATGAATGAATGATTGACGGACTAATCGTGTAACATACATACCAAAAAAAACGTACAATCAATTTAAACATACATACATACATATACTCACGCCATTAGTTCCCATTGGAGTAGGCAAAGACTATCGATCGCCACTTCGTACGATCCTGACAAACCTCTCTAGCTTCCTGCATTTTTGAGCACACTTTTAATTTGGTCTAAGTGTGTTTTCCGTAGTCGTCCTCTACTAACATTGCCATCCACACTAATCGATTTAAAGTCGGTCAAAAATATCAAAATGAGTCCTAACCTAACAGCATACTGACCTCAAGCCACCTAATTTCGGTTCGAAGTAGTTTTATAAGGTTAACAGTTGTTGATAGTGTAATAGTTTACCAATTGAGTTGCTCAACATATAATAAATGCATTGGACATATCCGTTGGGACGCTTACTATAATGGACTTTGCTAGTATTATCTGGAGTCCCTTTTACGCCTGCCATATATCACGAATAGAAAGAGTTCAGAAAAAGTTCTTAAAACCATTGGAATATAGATGTAATAATTGACTACAGCAATTATCTAAATTCCCTCTCAAATCATAAACTAACCACTCTTCAAGATAGACGTAAGCAATTTGACTTACGTTTCCTGTTTAAATTATTAAATAGCAAAGTTGACTCCCCAGAACTTTTAGAAAAAATATCGTTTAAGATACCTAGACATGGCTCTCGCAATAAACAGTTATTTGTCCCTCCACATTATAAAACTATATATACTTGTAACAATTTTTTTAGGCGAAGTGTTGATTTGTATAACCTAGAATTTTGTGAAATTGATCTGTTTTGTAACAGTTTAACTCTTTTGTAACTAAATTAAGATATTCGTTTTTAACTTAATTTCATTTATCTCAAACGGATGTATCTTCACGACTTTAGCAGCAAGAAAGGGTAGTCAGTGTGAATTATGAGAGAAAAAAAGAGATGAGAGTTGTTTTATGAGTGAGATCATGATAGCTCAGTGAGTAGAACACCGCTTATCGCGCAGACGATGGGTTCAAATCCCGTGTCGGTCCTTCACCTAATGTTTTGCTACCATACTCAGAACGACGTTAGTGTTATTGCATAGTTGGTACTTGTTTTAGGTTCTTAAAATTAACGCAATTACGACAGAAATTCCTAAAAGGCGTGCCAGAGCTTTAGACTTCAAATATTCTTCGAATAAGTGTGGATAATAAGTTTTTAACCTCATCGCCCTCTAATGTCTTAAAGTCTTGAGTTCCCTCACATGAAGACCGCAAGAAAAGATAGGGTAGTGCTATTCTGAGATGATTCTACATTTTAAAGACTTGTAAGAAAATTAAAAGTAGTTTATATTTCTATCTATCAAATATTAGGTGTTAAAAAAACAAATAAGCATGAGATGAATTGTAACAAAGGCAGCGTTACAATATCGATGTAACAATAAACTACAACCTGTAACTAAGGGGGCGTGGCTAGAACGAAGGCTGAAAACGAGCGGACCAATCAGAGTACACCATTTAAAATTGGAACACTAGCAAGTTCGACAGTGTAATCATGTACAGGATGATTTGTAGTTTTAGTTCTAGTTTTATTATATATTATTAATCTAACAAGCTGACTCGCGAAACTTTATTTGCGTGGCATAAATACTGCTACAAATGTTGCAATTGGGTTTTTTTTATCAACCTTACACACAAAAATACATTAAGTGTCTAAAACTAGTTGTATTGTTGGGTTTAGAATAATTCGCATTCGCGGCTGGCGTAAGAAGCGACTAAGGGTAGGTGGCTTTTAAGTGGTTGTTAGGCGATGGGGCTAGGGATCCATCATCAACAGTTCTTTATTTGTTCCATCTTTTTCCCAGTGTAGTGTCGGCTTAGAATAGCACTACCCCATTTCTGCCGGTGGGTGTACGTAAGAGGCGACTAATGGTATCGGGGCTTTTAAGGGATTTTTGGGCGATGCAGTTGGAGATCTATCACCAACAACCTTTATTTTACCATCTTTTCCTCACTCAACTTTCCAAACGTGGCTGAGGAATTTCGAATTCCTTAGCTCTGGCTACCCCTTCTAGGAATTTATAGCCGTGAGTATATGTATGTATTTATGTTTTTCCCATTAATCTTCCGAAAGTGCCTGAGGACCATTTTTGGGATTTATGGCTGTGAGTTTATATACGTATATGTGTAATCTGTAGCCTTCTTTATTTAGATAAACTAAGAACTTAGTTTCCGATACCGGCAGAAGCCGAAGCGATGCCATGCAGGCGGCGAAATTTATCGTTACTTTTACTCGAAAAGTTATTTATTTGAAGGGGATTGGGGAAAAAATGCTAATAAAACCACAGATTTAGAATGCCAATTAAAATTTTACAAAATATTTCATATTCAACATTGAACACTATGACACACAGCGTAAAAATATAAAAAAAAAACAATTTGAGAGTAGGCCGTCAGATCACCCTGTATATGTATAAATGATGTTCATGTTGACGATCATTTGTCAGTAAAGTTGTCACACGCCAGCCCGGTAATTCAAATTTTCTAGACAATTATTCATACATACATACATACATATACTCACGGCTATAAATCCCTTAATGGGGTAGCCAGAGCTTTGGAATGAAAAATTCCTCAGCCACTTTTGGAAGTTGATTGGGGAAAAGATGGTAATAATAAATGTTTTTGGTGACGGGTCTCCAACCACATCGCCCAAAAATCACTTAAGAAGCTCCTATACCCTTAGTCGGCTCTTACGATCACCCACGGGTAGAAATGGGGTAGTGTTATTCTAAGCCGACACTACACGGCTAACAATTATTCAGTTCATAAATATAGACGTAGAATGATTCTCAACTCAAACTTTCACGCTGTTTATCTCCGAAGGGATTGGCAGAGGTACTAATACTTCTGAACATATTGTCACTTGGTGCTCTGAGACCCGCATGGCTGAGTTGTACTTAGTCATGTGACAGTGTATTCGTACGAAAACGGTGATAGGCCTGCCCCCTATCACGTGAGTACACTGTCCAAGCAAAACGTGGATACTCTGAGCACTGGGTGATAATGCTACGTGATGTTCAGAAGTATTTGTACCCCTGCCCTACCCCTTCGGGGATTTACGGCTTGAAAGTTTGACTTTGAGTTTGGGATCCTTGAAATTGCATATTTTATGAGTATTTGAGTTTTTATTAATGAAAGGCATCCCAGTGAAATTGGGTCTATTTTGATCGTTTTCAAACTCAAATAAAGTAATAGGATTTGATAAGATTATATAGTTTGTGAGGTATACAAGTTCGTATGATTTAGCAATCATGACTGAATATTTAGATACATCCGTGCTGTGAAGGGCACTTAAAGCCAGCAACGAGGCCAGCGTAGTATACTATGGCCTCATCATTATATTCAGGTTAGGCTGGAGCCCCTTGGTGGGGACTGTAGTGATCTTGTACATTTGGGCTGTAGATATCAGAAGAATCATAACTTTATCACATCGTACCGAGTAAATAGCATTCCTACCTACCTATACTAACGGCTATGATTGAAAAGGGGGCATCCAAAGATTTATAATTACTAAGAGCCCCCCAGTGGGGACATACATACATACATATACTCACGGCTATAAATCCCAAGAAGGGGTAGCCAGAGGTAAGGAACTAGAAGTTCCTCAGCCACTTTTGGAAAGTTGAGTGGGGAAAAGATGGCAAAATAAAGGTGTTTGGTGATGGGTCTCCAACCGCATCGCCCAAAAATCCCTTAAAGGCCCAACACCATTAGTCGCCTCTTACGTACACCCACCGGCAGAAATGGGGTAGTGTTATTCTAAGCCCACACTACACAGCAGTTCACTATATCCATACTAATATTATAAATGGGAAAGTGAGTTTGTTTGTTCCGCTTTCACGCCGTAAATACTGAACCGATTGCTTTGAAATTTTTCAGACGTGTAGTTAGAAGTCTAAATTAAATAATAGGGTACTTTTTATCCCGGAAAAAATATGTTCCCATGGGAAATCAAAAATATTGTTTGCTTACTAAATGCATTGGAGATGGCGCTGTGCATGTGCATCGTTTAAAACAACGTAAAATATTGTAAACTAATATAAAAATCAAAATTTAGAAGCTTAATGGTACGGTAATGGATCCCCGAAAATAAGGAACTCCCGAGGGATAATGTACTATTTTTTTATCGTATACTTTTTTTTTTACATCTACTTATATTGCAAACGAATATTAACATGTAAATTTAGAAGCTAAATGAAACGACGACGATTCCTTGAAACTAAGGAATCCGCAAGAGTTCTCATAGGAACATCAAAAAACCTTAACTCATATATGGCTCAAAATATTGCAGCGATTATTTTTATCATCGATGGAATTCACATCAGACACTTTGTTAATGTTCATTTTGGAAAGATGAAGGGGTTTCATCAATTTAAATGACAAATTTGTTTATCAATAGTAAGACTAATATGAAATAAAGCGTAATAAAAATTTGACACCGCCCCGGTAACGTCTCCGTGGCGTAGCGGTATAACTAACTACTATGAATATTTAATTAGAACTATTATGAATCAATCGTCCCGGGTTCGTATCTCAGGTAATTCAATCTTTTTGTAAAAAAATGTTTTGTTAGCTTAAAATAACACTATATATAATAATAACAAGCACTATCCCTTCAATTTAGCGATTATTTTGGAAGGAGATCCACCACTAATCATCCCTATATTGCCGACCAATCGCTGCAAGCTCTCCCACTATCACCAACGGTCAGTGTAGGGGGCAGCACCGGGCCGTCGCCGCAGCGCCAAACTACTATCCGTATCTGTACTTACTAAAGATATTCTCATTTCTGAACATAAAAACTTGGTATATTTGTTTCATGATTCTTATGAACAATTAAAAAGGAATTTTTGGAACTCAACCCCTAACGGGTTGATATAGCAAATGAAAGTTAATATAGAGTTTTTTTTACATTTACATTACTTGGTGCGATTGAATTTATGAAATCCATCTATCAATCATTCATGAATATATGCTAACAACCATAAATTCCATAAAAGGGTAGCCATAGCTTCGGAGATTCTTCATCCAATTTTGGAAATATATTGATAAAAGATAGGTTAATAAAGGTTGTTAGTGATGGGTCACAAACTGCATCGCCCAACAATCACTTAAAAAGCCTCAATGTCCTTTATGTCATTTACAATGCCCGCGGGATTATAAATATAAAAAACAGAAGTTGAGATAGTGTTTCGGTATTTTGGTATTATGTAAACTGGATGCAAAAAATGAAGTCCACGCGGACGAAGTCGCGGGGCAAAAAGCTAGTATGTATATATATCGTGAAGTATGTTTGAACACAGATTTGTAGTTGTTCAAGAAAAAGTATTCGTTAAACAATTATTAGATATCATTCCGAATAAAACTCTTATCAAGTAAAATCGGGAATCAATTAAAAATTCTAGTATGTCTCTGATAAAGCGATACTTCTGACGCGATGAAATGTGTATATATTTTGCAACATATAATCACGGCTATAGGTCCCTAAAAGAAGTAGCCAGAGAAGAAAAAAAGATTGTAAAACAAAGGCTCTTGGTAGTGGGTCTTCAACCGTTTCGCCCAAAAATCACTTAAAATACCCCGATACCCTTAGTCGCCTCTTTCGAACACCAACGAGCAATAATAGAGTAGTGCTATTCGAAGCTAACACTACACAAATAATTATTTTACATACCTGACTGTAGACCCAAAAAGAGGTAGCTAATGCTGCTGAATTTTGAAGTTAAGTGGGGAAAAGACTATAAACATACATACATATACTCACGGCTATAAATCCCTAGAAGGGGTAGCCAGAGCCAAAGAATAAGAAATTTCTCAGCCACTTTTGGAAACTTGTGTTAGGAAAAGATGGTAAAATAAAGGTTGTTGGTGATGGGTCTCCAACCGCATCGCCCAAAAATCCCTTAAAAGCCCCAATACCGTTAGTCGCCTCTTACGTACACCCACCGGAAGAAATGGGGTAGTGCTATTCTAAGCCGGCACTACACAGCATATAAGACATACAAGACTATAAAATAAAAGATTATAGCATATACTATATCGTAGACTGGAGAGTCGCTTAGCCAATAATAACTTATAAATCTTAAGGTACCTCTTAAAACATAACCTGTAACTTGTGATCTAGCTCTCTCTTTCATACATACATACATATGCTCACGGCTATAAATCCCTCAACGGGGTAGCCAGAGCTTTGGAATGAGACCTCGGCCACTTTTGCATGTTGTTTGGGGAAAAGATGGTAATAATAAATGTTTTTGGTGACGGGTCTCCAACCACATCGCCCAAAAATCACTTAAAAAGCCCCTTTACCTTTAGTCGCCTCTTACGATCACCCACGGGTAGAAAAGGGGTAGTGTTATTTTAAGCCGACACGACACGGCAAACTCTCGCTTTCATTTGAATTTATATAATAATAATAATAATAATAAAATGTATTTATTTTCTCTCAACACAAAGCAAAAAGTCACAAAAATATGATTAGTTTACAGTATAAGTCTTTGTGGCGAGAGCTGGTGTCTATACTAGGTTTCCCTGTATGACAGATCACCAGACCCCTTATATCTGTGTACAGGTAGGCAGGCATTGACATTTCTCCAGACCACCCCAAAAGGTATAGGCTCCTCATAAAACCACGTAATTCTTTCCATCACGCACCAGCATTTTATGTATTGATCAAACAGATGAACTACTATGGTAACTGGTCTAAGATTATTTGTGTCGGTATGTATGTATAGTATTGGTTAGCAAAACATAAATACAAACACATCATCACGACCATGAATCCAAAAAGGGGTACCCAGAGAATTAGGAAATAATAAAGAATCCTCGGCCGCTTTTAGAAATTTAGTGGAAAGAGATTGTAAAACAAATGATGGTTTGTGATCAGGCACATCCCCGACAAATCCTTCAAAAGATCCAATACTCTTTAATCGCCTACAGTAAAATTAGGTTAGTGTTATTCTAAGATGATACTACATAGCATATTTACTATTCCCACATATTTTGGTTATTTGTTATATTTTTCACAATAATATAGCAAAATCTACAGGCGTACGGTTCAAGACAAATTTTCGATCAGAAATAGATTCTTAGGCAATTGAGTTTCCTCACGATGTTTTCCCTCACAAAGGTAAACTGTTATGTTTAACTCACATGGTCGCTATGGCAACCAGGCAGCTGAACTATTTTCACGGCTGAATGACGATGATTAAGCATTTTATCAAAATAGATCCCTAAATTTAACGCTTCAATACTTTTTGATCAAGCAATGATTTTCGAAAATTTTATGTGAATTTGCAAGGTGTATGTTGCGGCTGTCTCGATTCGATCGATTCTTAAAAGGGTGTTTAGGGGCATAACATTATTAGACACATAATATTTGTTTTTTTAACGTTGATTAAAAGTTTACATCTTAATGAAGTCGGTCAAAAATTAACTTGGCTTATTCTGTTATCCGCCGTGTAGTGTCGGCTTAGAATAGCACTACCCCGTTTCTACCGATGGGTGTACGTAAGAGGCGACTAACGGTATTGGGGCTTTTAAGGGATTTTTGGGCGATGCGGTTGGAGACCCATCACCAACAACCTTTACTTTAACATCTTTTCCCCGCTCAATTTTCCAAAAGCGGCTGAGGTATTTTTAATTCCTTAGCTCTGGCTACCCCTTCTACGGATTTATAGCCGTGAGTATATGTATGTATGTATGTAAATTTAATTTACCCTTAGAGTGTTTAAATCAAACTCAACGATTACGCCGTATATCTTCAAAGGGATGGCAGAGATACTTAAACATCTCGTAACATTTTCGCTATCTGGTGTTCAGAGTATTTTTGTTACATACGCCCGATTTCTGAATTGAGTATTCCAGCTGAGAACAACTTGTATCGTTCTGTCGCATTGAAATCTTAACAACTGAATGAGACAAAACAATACTTAAGTTGTTCTCAGCTTGACTACTCAATTCAGAAATCGGGCGATAGCCCTTTTGTACAGAGAGTGTGCAGATAAATGTGATTTATGATGATCAATAACTTTATTAGAGCTGATTAGTGGAATAGCTTTTTTAGTATTGTTTTAACTTATTTTATTTTTATACATGACTAATTAACCAAATGATAATTGTTCTAAATAATTGAAAAAAGTAGTCTTAGTTAATGTTAAAATTTTGTGAAGGTAGTTAGTATTAATAATTTTATAGTACTGTATAATGACAAATAACACCTCAGTCTTCCCGTGACCATGATCACTGAAAAGTTTTCGAAACGTCGGGCTTTAAAAATAATGTAAAAACACGCGATTAAAATATCCGAAAATCAATAGTTGTTTCAATTATAATGTGCAATCGTGAAAATCTTAGAAAATACTAGTAGTAGTCTTAGTTAAGTAATGTGTAATCTAATTGTAATTATTTTTTATTTGTTCCATTAATTTGATTTTGTAAATATTTAAATTTAGTGATACTATCATTTTAATCTATAGTCCAATTAGTATTTTTACAATTATATCTTTAGAAAACAAACAAATTATGATTTGTTATTCACAAATTTAAATAATAATGTAATTTATATAAACGTAACTAAACTTCAGACGCCTTCAAAGGCAAAATATAGAAATGGACAGAAATGATCTTGTAAACATCTTTTATGTTTATGTACCTATATTTGCTGAAGAAATAAATCATTTCATTTATTTCATTACAAAAATAAACATACTAGCATTATTTCTAACTTATCACAGTATAAATAATAATAACGGAAACTTATAAAAAATAACATTCACATAATAATAAAAAAAAATAATACATTTATTATATTTAAAAATAACTAACTACTATTAACCGTTAAATGGTAACTAAATATCTAAAACAATAAACTTTAATAAATAAGTTATCTACTAACAGACTCATGCGCAAAAGCACCCATGATGCCCGCCGCATTGCCACGCTGGATTGCCACCTAGAGTCTTTGACTCAGGAAAGCACCAGCACGAGCATCATGGCCATTTTCGCGGAGCCTCCTGCCAATGTCCCTTTCATTACAAATACACTTTACTACACATTTGGGTTTCCTGAATATGCTAACCATCACCTTTAATACATACATACATACATATACTCACTGCTATAAATCCCTTAACGAGGTAGCCAGAGCTTTGGTATAAGAAATTCCTCAGCCACTTTTGGAAGTTGTGATTGGGGAAAAAATGGTAATAATAAATGTTTTTGGTGACGGGTCTCCAACCACATCGCCCAAAAATCACTTAAAAAGCCCCTATACCCTTAGTCGCCTCTTACGATCATCCACGGGATCACCTTTAATAATAACATAATAAACATAAACGTTCACGCCGAATATCCACGAAGGGGTTGGCAGAGGTACTAATACTTCTGAACATCACGTGACTTTGTCACCTGGTGTTCAGAGTACCCACGTTTTGCATGGACAGTGTACTCACGTGATAGGGGGCAGGCCTACCGCCGTTTTGTACGAATACACTGTCACATGACTAAGTACAACTCAGTCATGTGGGTTTCCTCACGATGTTTTCCCTCACCGTTAACAACCATGATAAATTAACCACACATATGACTTTAGAAAAGACAAATTGGTGTAGGCCCGACCTAGGATTGGAACTCACGCCCTTCTGTTTTCGGGCGGGTATAGAAATAGCAGCTCGCCTACTTAGCTTTCACGGTTTTAAACTAAAACTGCATAAAGATAAAAATAAAAAAAGATATGATATGATAAAAATAAATAAATGGCTTTCCTCTCGAGCCTTAATTGCATTCATCAATATTTTTTAGATATCCTTTTTTTATTAACACTTTGACCGCCTGCCTTTTGTGTGTCCTCTGAAGATATAATACACATATAAATAACGTCCAAGACTAAAGAGCTTATTCCATTACACTTGTCGTTTCTGAATTCAGACGTCCTCCGAAGTTACTGCCGCAGACGCTTGTTATTCCACTACACAAATTTGTCTACTTTTCAGAAGCCTAGCGTTCTGAACGTTATTCCACTAGTCTGAATTCAGATTTTGTGGCTCTCAGACGTCTTCATTCAGACAAATGGAACAGGCTCTTAAGAAACGATATTTATAGTCATCACATAAATGTTGTTCTCAACGGGGATCGAACCCGCAACCTACGGACGAACTCGGCTACGGAAATCGCCTTTTTTTGTTGTTTGGTGTTATTTTAACATGAATAAATGACCTATTGCTTATTAGCTGTGTAGTGTCGGCTTAGAATAGCACTACCCCGTTTCTTCCGGTGGGTGTACGTAAGAGGCGACTAACGGAATTGGGGCTTTTAAAGGATTTTTGGGTGGTTGGAGACCCATCACCAAAAACCTTTATTTTACCATCTTTTCCCCACTTAACTTTCCAAAAGTGGCTGAGAAATTTCTAATTCCTTAGCTCTGGCTAACCCTTCTAGGGATTTATAGCCGTAAGTATATGTATGTATGTATGTAAATGCCCTATCTATCTACTACGCCACTTTAATTTCTTCCATTCGCAATGACAATAAATTCGAAGTTACATTAAGCAATTATCCCTTTTCAAATCAACCTTTTATTCATACCCAATAATTAAATTCCCACGCTAGTAATTATCGACAAGCGTAATGATGAAGGGGTAGACAGAGTGACGGATCGGTAAACGTTTGTTAATAACACGCGATTGTAATATCTAATACGGGGTTATCGCTGTATTGAAAGGGTGATGTAAATATTGATGTAAACACGATTAATATACACATTATGTTATAACACAGATAGATAGAATTGGCTTAAAATACCTCTGACCCATTTTTTTGTAGGTGTCATACAACCGTGATAGCCCAGTGGGTAGAACACTCGGTTTTCGTGCAAACGACTAGTGTTCAAATCCTGGGTCGGGACTACACCAATTTGTCTTTTCTAAAGACTTATATATGGTTTATTTATCATGGTTGTTAACGGTGAGGGAAAACATCGTGAGGAAACCCACATGGCTGAGTTGTACTTAGTCATGTGACAGTGTATTCGTACAAAACGGCGATAGGCCTGCGCCCTATCACGTGAGTACACTATCCATGCAAAACGTGAGTACTCTGAACACCAAGTGACAAAGTCACGTGATGTTCAGAAGTATTAGTACCTCTGCCAACCCCTCTGGGGATATTCGGCGTGAACGTTTATGTTATATATGTGTCATACATACATACATTTACTCACGGCAATAAATACCAAAAAGGGGTAGCCAGAGATTTAGAGCAACTCCTCAGCCACATTTGGAAGTTGATGGCGGACATGATGGTAGAAAAAAGTATCATTGGAGATGGGTCTGCAAGCGCATCGCCAATAAACCACTTAATAAAGCCCCATACCCTTAGTCGCCTCTTACGACACCCGTGGGTAGAAAGGGGTAGCGACATTCTAAGCCGGCACTACACGGGAAATGGTTAAGTGGTTTGGACCAATATCCATTACCTTCCGAAAGAGCCTGAGGACATTGTAACAAAGAATGATAAGCTGCCCGTTTTGGGATTTCGTGCCCGTGTCGGCTAAGAATAGCACTACCCCGTTTCTACCGGTGGGTGTACGTAAGAGGGAACTAACGGTATTGGGGCTTTTAAGGGGTTTTAGGGCGATGCGGCTGGAGACCCATCATCAACAACCTTTACTTTACTATTCTTTCCCCACTCAATTTTCCAATTGTGGCTGAGGAATTTATAATTCCTTAGCTCTGGCTACCCCTTCTAGGGAAATATAGCCGTGAGTATATGTATGTATGCATAACGGCTATGATTGGACACCATTTAGTAAGATAACTTAAATTCGAGATGTCTCGTTCTAAAAATAACTTAAGTTTGTTTTTGGATAATTTATATTGATTTATTATATTTTTAGAACCGTTTTTTTACGAAATTTTGCGGATGGAGTAGTTAAAATTTCGCACACTCACAGTTTATTTGTAGGAAAAGTGCAAGATAAACTATAATAGTAAACATATCTACATAATTACTTATACCTACGGTTATAAATCCCTAGAAAGGGTAGCCAGAGCTTGGTAATAAGAAATTCCTCAGTTACTGATAGAAGTTTTCGTGGGGATCAGATAGTCAAAGAAAGAATAATAGTTAAGTGGTCTAATATTTAAAGGATAAATAAAGGAAAGAAAAATTTCGACACAGGCGGGAATCGAATCCGCGACCTCGGGTATATGTCCCCGTCGCTCTGCCATTGAGCTACCGTGTCAATGGCTGCCAGCGCGAAATTCTCCTATCCTTTGTTTCTTTCACACTTTTAAGCAGTGTTTGCATGACACTAGGTTTTCATGAACAAAAACATTCAAATTGGTCTAATATGTTATATTTTTATATACTTAATAATACTCACGCCTTTTATTCCCATTGGGGTAGGCGGAGACTATTGATCACCACTTTGTTCGATCATCCTGGCAAACCTCTCGGGTGTTCTTACATTCATTAAGTTTTACATACATAGGCACAATCTCTGTTTGATCGAAATTTGCCCTCCGTGGTCATCTTTTACTAACACTAAACAAATTCTTACTTACACTAGTTTATATTTTTTATATACTGTATTTGTTAAGACAAGATTTATAAGATTTTACTGAACTTATTCACAGAATATAAGTGAAAAGTATTTTTTTTTATGAACTCTCTATTTATTTATGAAACGAGACAAACATTAAAACAATTATATAAAATTAGAACAAGCTGTGTATTATCGGCTAAGAATAGCACTACTTAGGGTATTGGTGCTTATTAAGTGATTGTTGGGCGATGCGGTTGTTGGAGACCCATCCCCAACATCGTTTATTTACAATCCTTTCCCCACTTTATTTCCAAAAGCGGCCGAAGAATTTTAATTCCGAAGCTCTGGCTACCCCTTTGTGGAATTTATAGCCGTGAGTATATGTTTGTATGTACAAATATCAAAGAGAGTGGTGAAATAAATAATTAATTAAGTTAGACCTAAGTAATCTATAGTAACGGAAATACGATTGTTAAAAGATCCGACGTGTTTGGCTTTTTTGAGTTAAACATTCATATTAGTTTTGTCATAACGGCTATGATTTGGACTCCATTTAGTAGGATTAACTAAACTTCGAGATGTCACGTTCTAAAAATAACTAAAGTTGGTTTTTGTATAATTTATATTGATTAATTATATCTTTAGAATAGTTTTTTACGAAATTTTACGGATGGAGTAGTTAAAATTTTGCACACTCACGGTTTATTTCTAGGGATTTATAGCCGTGGGTATATGTATGTATGTACAAATATCAAAGAGAGTGGTCAAATAAATAATTGATTAAAACTAGACCTAAGTAATCTATAGTAACGGAAATACGATTGTTAAAAGGTCCTGGGATTGCACGGTTAATTTTAGTTTCAAAAGTTAACCCAATACTGTAATTAATAGAACGAGGGTGAATAATGATTTAGGGCCTACATCAGTGAGATTTCAAAAAAATATTGATAATTCTTTCTACATTGTCAATTCATGCCGTGTAGTCTAAGAACGTTATTCCACCTTCCTGAGACGGAGCTGCTAAAAATTTAATGAGCTAGGAGCCAAAATTTGTCTACTTTTCAGAAGCCTAGCGTCCTGAACGTTATTCCACTAGTCTGAATGGAGATGTTGTGACTTTCAGACGTCTTCGTTCAGTCAAATGGAATAAGCTCTTTAGAATGTCGCTTTTCTACCCACGGGTGTCGTAAGAAACGACTAGGGGTATTGGGACTTTTTATTGGATTTTTAGGCGATGCGGTTGGATACCCATCACCAATAACCTTCATTTTACCACCTTTTCCCCACTCCACTTCCAAAAGTGGCTGAAGTATTTAGAATTCCTTGACTCTGGCTACCCATTCTAGGGAATTATAGCCGTGAGTATATGTATTGTCAATTCATTAGAAAAACATAACATAACATCTACTCGTGCCTTTTACTTCCCAGTGGGGTAGGCAGAGACTATCGATCGCCACTTCGTACTATCCTGGCAAACTTCTTAAGCTTCGTTAACATTCATAAATCTTTTAATACATGCTCTTTTATTCTTCATACTTCGGACGCCTGCCTTTTTAGGCACACTCTCTATTTGGTCCAAATGCTACGATAAACCACAGAAACGTAAATCTTATTCTAGTCAAGAGGTACACTGTGTTGAAAACACTACCCTATTTCTTCCCGTTGGGTGTAAGAGGCAACTAAGGGCATATTTTGCTAAGGTAAGGTTACTTTTATGTGATTTTAAGGCGATGTGGTTGGAGACTCTCAACTTCCGAAAGTGGCTGAGAAATTTCTTTCTTGCTTCTGAAGATCTGGCTACCCTTTCTAGGGAATCATATGTATGTATGTCTAAGTAAAAGTTGTATGATTGTGATATCTTCTTATTTCTTGTCAAGGGCATATAATTTTGCTTTATAAAGCTTGTATAAAGTATTGATGAATGTAAATCAATCTAAATAAATAAATAAAAAGATTTTATTTGTTTTTTTACACATACAAAAAAAATCTATATAATAATACAGTGAAAAGAAGTTAAAAAAGAAGAACTCATTAAATAACAATAAAAAAAAGACAAAATGGTTACGAGCTCGGTCTACATAGGTTTGCCAGGATAGTACAAAGTGGCAATGGATAGTCTAGAGTAACTTATTGCCATTTTATATTAATGATACCTTCACTTTGATTAATGAAACAATCATTATAACTTTAGGAAAGACACGAAGGTTGAGGCTGAAATTATATAATGTAGATCAACTCCTATTCGTATCTTCGACCCTTTTCTTTACGAAATTACAAAATCGTTTCCAAACAACAAACAATTTTCGTGAAAATAAACGTTTAACTTTTCATGTACACCATCCCCTAATATTCAAATTAGCCTATAAAAACTATATTACATTAGATCTACATACAACACAGACCTCTTTTCACGCGAACATCTGCGATTGGTGGAAATTCCGCCCTCTAACCGCCAAAATTTTCCTTTCAACACGAAACACGAAACTGTATTTGTCTTTATCTAACAAACCATATGTTGTATTTGCTATCTCTTTCACGCAAGGGTGGTTTAGTAACAAAAGTTTATTTGTCGTCAGTTTATTGTTAGTTTGAGGTTAAATTGGACGTACTTTTTTTATAAAATACGAGGTCTATTTTGAAAATCGAATATCGATTCTTTTTCAATCGCGAAAAAACTTTTTAATTCTTAAATGTGTAATAATGGACATAATCTTGATGCCACATAGTAAGTGTTGTTTTTTTAAAATAAAATGTGCCCGTTTATAAATTAAAATGGAATATTCATGGCACATAGAGGAGGCACGTCAAGCGATTTCGAGGAATACAAGATCTTTACCAAACAGACATCCAGGTATTTTCTATATATTTATTTCTAAAATTTCAGGCTCACAAACAGTAAAATTAAATAAACATTTGAACAATTTAAAAACCATGTCTATAAAAAAACTCTTTTTAAGTTACTGTTTGTTACATACATACATACATATACTCACGGCTATAAATCCCTAGATGGGGTAGCCAGAGCTAAGGAAAGATAAATTCCTCAGCCACTTTTGGAAAGTTGAGTGGGGAAAAGATGGTAAAATAAAGGTTGTTGGTGATGGGTCTCCAACTGCATCGCCCAATAATCCCTTTAAAGCCCCAATAACCTTAGCCGCCTCTTACGTACACCCACCGGAAGAAATGGGGAAGTGCTATTCTAAGCCGACACTACACAGCTAATATTGTTTGTTAATAAGTTAATATTTTCTTACTAAAGCTGTATATATTGCTCAGAACAGTTTTAATGGGTGTTTTAACAGAAAAAAAAATTAATTCTGAAATCCATCTTTGATAAAAGACCTAAAACGTTTTATCATGTTGAGGGGTAGCTGAAATTAAAGTGATGTAAAAACAATTTAGAGCTGATATTACTGTGCCCTCTGTGGTTTTGCTCTTCTGACAAAAGAGTCACTTAAAAGATAAAATTTTATGAATATTTTTCTAAATATATATCTGCCACAACTTTTTACTCTATCATAAAACTTAACATCACATGGTATCGTTCATATTGTGTTCATATTTTAATATTTTAATTTTAACACTACCCCATTTCTACCCGTGGGTGATCGTAAGAGGCGACTAAAGGTAAAGGGGCTTTTTAAGTGATTTTTGGGCGATGTGGTTGGAGACCCGTCACCAAAAACATTTATTATTACCATCTTTTCCCCAATCAACTTCCAAAAGTGGCTGAGGAATTTCTCATTCCAAAGCTCTGGCTACCCCGTTAAGGGATTTATAGCCGTGAGTATATGTATGTATGTATTTTAATTGTATGGAATGAAAACAAGACCTTTTATTTAATTAATTTTATGCGCCGCGTAGTCGCGGTTTAGAATGTCACTACCCTTTTCTACTCACGGGTATCGTAAGAGGCGACTAAGCAGATGGGGCTTTTTAAGTGGTTTTTGACCGATGCAGTTGGAAACACATCACCAACAATACTTTATTTCTATCATATATACATACATACATACATATACTCACGGCTATATTTCCCTAGAAGGGGTAACCAGAGCTAAGGAATTATAAATTCCTCAGCTACTTTTGGAAGTTGAGTGGGGAATAGATGGTAAGAATAAAAGTTTTTGGTGATGGGTCTCCAACCGCATCGCCCAAAAATCCAATAAAAAGCCGCAATAACCTTAGTCGCCTCTTACAACACCCGGGGGTAGAAAGGGGTAGCGACATTCTAAGCCGGCACTACACGGCACTATTTCTATCATCTTCTCCCCTATCGTTTTCTAAATGTGGCTGAGAAGTTTCTTCGATAAGCTCTGGCTACCCCTTTTTAGGATTTATTGCCTGGGAAATTAATGATACGATAGGTCTGGCTACCAATTTTTTGGGAGTAAAGCTGGGTCTGATAAGTATGGCTATATGAGAAAGCTTAGCTTAAAGGCCCAGATACTGGTAAAAAAGGGTTGTGACATTCTAAGCCGGCACTACACGGCAATTTAGAAGTTATGATTAATTAAGATTCTGAACCGCACTGCTTTTCTTTCACCTAAAAAGTATCAGGTCGTATGAATAAAATTATACTTTTTTCTTTACCTTAACCTATAACCTAGCTATGAAACACAATAAGGAGTAGCCAGATCTTCCTCATTTAAAATTCCTAAGCCAGTTTCAAAAATTAAATGGTGTCTCTAGAGATTTCGCCGTAAGAAGATAAAAATATTAGTTTCAAAATAAAAAGAATTGTTCTCTATTTTTTGAACGTCACAAACTTACGTATAAGTTAAATCTTACTCTACTGACTCTGCTTCGGATTCGGAAGGTGTATTGTTGCGAGAAGAACCCGTAAGAAACTCAGCAACACACATCTTTTCTTAGTCATATTACAATATTGGTGTATGTCTGGAAATATCCTGAATAGAGCCCTGGTGACACCAAGCAGTTTCATCTATCATATAATCATTTAATAGACTCTTTATAGACACTTAACAGACATTTAATAGAATCATATAATAGACTCAGGACCCTTATTCACCCGAACAACCACGGGAAGAAATGGGTTAGTGCTATTCTAAACGGACACTACAAATCAAAACCAGTAATGTGACTTGAGACCCATAACCACCACCATGTTTACATTTATTGTTATTATATATTTTTATTTCCGTGTAGTGTCGGCTTAGAATAATACAACCCCATTTCTACCCGTGGGTGATCGTAAAAGGCGACCAAGGGTATAGGGGCTTTTCTAAGTGGTTTTTGGGCGAGGTGGTTGGAGACCCGTCACCAAAAACATTTATTATTACCATCTTTCCCCAATCAACTTCCAAAAGTGGCAGAGGAATTTCTTATTCCAAAGCTCTGGCTACCCCGTTAAGGGATTTATAGCCGTGAGTATATGTATGTATGTATATATTTTTCTTAAAGTGGCTGAGTAATTTCTAATTCTATATCTCTGGCTACCTTTTTAAATATTTACAGCCGTGTATGTATGTATGTCAACTACCATATATTCTTAGTTTACTCACACAATTTAAAACCATACAGCTCAAAAACCTTATTACACCCAAACGTTGATATAACAAAATTATTAGTCGCATTCCATTCGTTGTTTATCAAAGCAGTTAGTCAAAAACCGCCCTGCAAACAACTAACATTTACACCTTACAAAATCACACGCCTCAATAAACAGGGGGTTGAAAATATTGAAATTAACCCTACTGCAGTTAATTTGTCAACAATTCGCGTGAGCAACCCCGCTCGTGCAGTGTTCAGTCGTCCGTGAAAATGATTGTAGTCTATCATACCGCGGTGATAGCTATACGGTTTTATTAGGAAATTACTTTGTGAATTAAATTTGTATATATTTACATTTATATATGTTCTCGGAATGGTTAATATGATCGCTTTCACGATGTATGGAAAATAATGGCTTATGGAGAAGCAGTAGCAGTAGGTTATATTTGGAGTAGAAGAGGACTATACAACGTAACTTTGTTCGATCCTGGAAAACTTACATTCGCTATATCGTACATCTTTATATATTATTTCTGTAAGCCTCTTTCTTGCCCGGAAGCCTGTGACGCGATGAGTTAAGCTAGAAATTTGGTTCAGGTATCGTTTTGTACAGTTCGCGGCCGTGGTGTACACAAAATTCAGACGTCTGATGTAACTGGATTAAGTTAATTGTTACAGAATTTCAAAGTTTCGATTTTGGCCCATAGACTTTGCTTGAGTGTCATAAGCGCGCGCAAACTTTAGTCGATCAGAGATGCGCTGTGATTGGTCGGATTTTTTTCAAACCGGCCAATTAGAAACATTCTCTAGAAATTCAAAAGAGCTGCGCTGTGATTGGTCGGAAAATTTCAAAATAAACTCATTTTATAGGACGCGACGTAGTCGCGCCAGGGTTACCCACTAGTTCTTCTTTATTTTTCTCACTTCGGTCGGACTCCAATTTTTGTAAGGTAAATATTATTTACTAACAAAACTATTCACATTAGCTTACGGTAAAGCTAACTAAAGATACTGGAATTATCAAGTGGTTGTTGGGCAATATGGTTCGAGCGAGATCCATCACCACCCAAATTCTTAAGCTCTGGCTACCCCTTTTTGGGATTCATAGCCTTAAGAACCTGTATGTATCTTATTCTATTAATATATTCCCCATGTAACTTCCAAAAGTGGCTGAGGAATTTCTGTTGTTTAGCTCTGGCTACCCCTTCTAGGGAGTTATAGCCATGAGTATATGTATGTATGTATGTATGTATATTATGTTGTACATATAACGAACTTTCTTAACATATAACATGTTAATTGGCATACTGTATATTCTTTCTTCTTACAACAACATCGTTTTACATCACCGGTAAATATTATAATTAAAACTTATCTAATTAAAATAACACTGAAAGATTCCGAAGATCGTTCACCCGTTCCTTTCACTTGAAGAATGATCAGTAGCAGTGAGTCGATGACTGCAATGCTAAATATTTTAGAGATCCGTATACTGTATGCACTCTTACTTTTATTAAAACATGTTTTTATTGCGTATGATCTTTATGAAACGATTAATCGATACGTAAATAATAATTATTGATAGCCGTGTAGTGTCGGCTTAAAATAACACTACCCCATTTCTACCCGTGGGTGATCGTAAGAGGCGACTAAGGGTATGGGGCTTTTTAAGTGATTTTTGGGCGATGTGGTTGGAGACCCATCACCGAAAACGTTTATTGTTATCATCTTTTCCCCAATCAACTTCCAAAAGTGGCTGAGGAATTTATCATTCCAAAGCTCTGGTTACCCCGTTAAGGGATTTATAGCCGTGAGTATATGTATGTATGTAAATAATAATTATCACATAGAAAAAAAAGGAATTCAATGTAAGGAAACTGACACTTTTAATATATTATTATCATATAGTAAAAATCTGATAAATAAGAAAGAAAGAAAGAAAGACATTTATTTGCTGCATAAAAGGCACAAAAACTAACAATATGCACATAATAAGAAATTAAAAATGTAAAAAAAATACAGAAAAAAACAATATAACACTAAAATAATTAAAAACACAAAATAAAAATTAAATAAAAATATCAAAAAGTGATTAAAAACTAAAAATAAAAAAGACAAAAAACACTATAAAAATAAATACCAAATAAATGTTTATTATTAAAATGTGGGTGCTCTGAACATCAGGTGGCCACTTCTGCCCCTTAGGCAATATACTGCTTGAAGGTCTGAGTTTGAGTTTTATGAATATTATAAAAAAAAACAATACGCAGTCTTAAGCGTTATTGTGTTATTTATCTGTTTTTGCCGTGCCGTGCCGGCTTAGAATGTCGCTACCCCTTTCTACCCACGGGTGTCGTAAGAGGCGACTAAGGGTATTGGGGCTTTTTATTGGATTTTTGGGCGACGCGGTTGGAGACCCATCACCAAAAACCTTTATTTTTACCATCTTTTCCCCTCTCAACTACGAAAAGTGGCTGACGAATTTATAATTCCTTAGCTCTGGTTACCCCTTCTAGGGAAATATTGCCGTGAGTATATGTATGTATCTATTTTTCTACTTATCATTTGGCTGTGATTTTTTATACCATCGTTGTAGTTATTTTGTGAAGTTTTCATTGTAAACTTGTTGTTTCTAATGATGTGGTTTGTAACATTGCAATGTTACCATAAAATATCTTTTGTTAATATATTATTGTACTTAGTTTATCGGCTACCTTTTGTTGTTTGTTTGTGATTTTTTATTATTAATTTGACACTCGCTGAGAAACAGTGCTACTAGTACCCAGTACTGGTAGAAATATCTTGAGCCAGTGACCATTTCTTTAGTAAGGACAGAACATATTGTGTGTTCTGTAGTTTTTTTTTAAATTATTATTATAGATTTAAGTGTATTTCTATTAAGTGTAATGTTTTTAAATTTAATTCATGTTTATGTCATGAGTACTTTATAGGTGTGTTCTTACTTTTTGAATATTTTTTTTTTTCTTTCTTTCTTTCGTTTAAAAGCTTTCGATAGATCAAACAGATTGGTTAAAGTAGGGCTCTATTAAGGACCCGTTACAAGTTCTTCTAAAAAAAATACACCGTCGAAAGTGAAGGTTAATTAAAACTTGTACGTACTTTTTTGAGACTAATTGATATTCTTTATCTATGTAAGCTACATAATACATTTAAAACGAATGTTAATACTTAAAAATATATAGCAAATAAAAACATATATCAAATTAAAAGCATATTTTATCGAGATTGGTGTTATTAAACTTTCCAACTCAGTATTTTTTTTTATTATTTTTTTTTACTTATGTCTGTATTCTACGAAAACACATCGTTCCACAAATTATATTAACATTTACACATATATGACAAATAAATTAACTAATAAGTGTGAAGTGAGAAGAATAATGAATGTAAGGGAAGCAAGAGAGGTTTGTCAAGATCGTACTAAGTAGCGATCGATAGTCTCTGCCTACCCCAATTGGAATAATGGGCGTGAGTAAAAGTAAGTAAGTAAATTAACTAATAATTTCTTACGGAACCCCTCACTCCAAAAGACGAATCCATCTTAACACCCCACATTGGTAGTCGTGCTGAAACCTAATTAAACATCATACGATCTTCGTTTTCTAAATCACCAACTGTGTCGTTAGTGGTCAGTCGATAGTGGTATAGTGGCGGTGTCACCGTGTCATGGTGATAAGTGGTATTTTTTCGGTGGTAACGTGTTTGGTGCAATTTTGTCATAGGACTTTTGGAGAATCTAGGGGCGAAGTATGTATGTACTTTTTTTCGTTTTGAGGGAACATTTAGCCATTTTGCCGTGTAGTGCCGGCTTAGAATGTCGCTACCCCTTTCTACCCACGGGTGTCGTAAGAGGCGACTAAGGGTATTGGGGCTTTTATTGGATTTTCGGGCGATGCGGTTGGAGACCCATCACCAACAACCTTTATTTCACCATCTTTTCCCCACCCAACTTCCAAAAGTGGCTGATAAATTTCTAATTCCCTAGCTCTGGCTACCACTTCAAGGGATTTATAGCCGTGAGTATATGTATGTATGTATGTGGAACATTTAGGTCGTGTTAATAGAGATACTAGTTGTGAATCTTACGTGACATTTTGTCATAGGTGGAAGATACAAAATGCATTTTTTTTAAAGGAGTAGACAGGAAACTCTTGTAGCTTGCCTCACATTTATAAATTTTACATACAAGTTCTTTTATTATTTTAATTTTATAATTTTCATCATTAAAATTATTGTTCTTACTACGGACACTTGAGTTGAAAAGATTTTTATCTGCACTTACGTTTTGCATGATAGCCCTTTACAGACATTATCATTCACATTGGGTCTATAAACTCTAAGGGTATCGGGGCTTTATATTGGATTTTTGGGCGATGCGGTTGGAGACCGATCACTAAAAACCTTTATTTTTACCATATTTTCCCCACTCAACTTCCAAAAATGGCTGAGGAATTTCTAATTCCTTAGCTCTGGCTACCCCTTCTAGAGAAATATAGCCGTGAGTATATGTATGTATGTATGATATAAAATATACCCTAAAATTGAGACTAATTCTTTAGGATTCGGGCCATGGTTAAAAGGTGACAGGGGACGAATTGGTTTTGGCACATGATTTTACTAACGTGGTGAAATATAAGAGTTTATAGACCCAATGTGAATGATAATGTCTGAGAAGGAAGGATCTGTTGGATATGGCCCAAATATTTGAACCGCTCTACTGTCTGAACTTCTCTGTCATTAAGTAACAGCTTAGGTACGTTCTCCGGACCTTTCCCATACCTAAAAATCAATATTTCTGTCTTTTCAACGTTATATTTCAGCCCATGTTCATTAGCATAATGTTCACAGACTGAAACCAGCTTTCTAAGACCCTTGATTGAGGGACTGAGAAGCACCATATCGTCAGCATAACTGAGGCTATTCATACAAACCCCACCTACGTGAGATCCCACCCCGGTGCTTCCCAGTCGCTCCATCAAATCGTTGATATAAAGATTGAACCAATCCGGAGAAGTAAGCCCCCCTTGGCGTACGCCGCATTCTAGCCTATAGACGCTAGACGTCGCGTCACCCCACTTCACAGCGTTTGTTTGGTTCTCGTACCAAAACCTCAGAAGTTCAACAATACTTTTGTTTACACCTGATTTAAGCAATTTGAGCGAGATAATGTTATAGTTTACCAAATCAAATGCTCGTCTTAGGTCGAGGAAACAAGCGTAAACTGAGGTCTTTCGTTCTTTATAGGGATTTATGGCCGTGAGTGTGTGTATGTATGTATAACATAGTCTATTCACCGTAAGCCTTCTCTACAATTTCAGTGACTCTGAGAACGAAATTCCAATGCCGATGAAATATTGGTAAAGTTTTTTTTTATTGTTAATGTTCATTGAGAAATTCACAAGTTACTCAAGATATTGTCGAACTTAAACACCACTGAGTTTAAGCTAATTATCAGATGGAAATGAAATTCCGCTTTAAAATTTGTAAGATTTAATTATATTATTTATTTATTTTAATTTGTCAAGATCGTACTAAGTGGCGATCGATAGTCTCTGCCTACCCCAACGGGAATAATGGGCGTGAGTATAAGTAAGTAAGTAATAAAAAAAAACAAAAGATATATATGAAACCATAGACTATATGCTATTATAGTTATCCGTTATTAATTCCCGAATTTTTTTTATGAATGTTTAAACAATGGCTATATACTTATCATGCAACAATATCTAAAAAAGTGGAAGGTAATGTTAGTAGAGGACGACCTCGGAGGACACATTTGGATCAAATAGAAAATGTGCTCAAAAAGGCAGGTGTCCGCAGTATGAAGAATATAAGAGCATGTATGAAAAGATTGATGGATGGAAACGAAGCCAGAGAGGTTTGCCAGGATCGTACAAACATACATACATACATACATATGTATGTATGTATGTATGTATGTATGTTTACTCACGGCTATATTTCCCTAGAAGGGGTAACCAGAGCTAAGGAATTATAAATTCCTCAGCCACTTTTGGAAGTTGAGTGGAGAAAAGATGGTAAGAATAAAGGTTTTTGGTGATGGGTCTCCAACCGCATCGCCCAAAAATCCAATAAAAGGCCCCAACACCCTTAGTCGCCTCTTACGACACCCGTGGGTAGAAAGGGGTAGCGACATTCTAAGCCGGCACTACACGGCAAAGTGGCGATCAATAGTCTCTGCCTACCCCAATGGGAACTAACGGCGTGAGAATATGTATGTATGTATGTATCTAAAAAAGTATGGTTTTGAATAAAAATAGCAATTCTCTCTATTAATAACAAAACAATTTATGTTCTTGTCTTGATGAAAAAAGTTGCGCAACTAGCTTTTGGAAGAATAGTATTAGTTTCGAGACGTTTTTATAATAAAATGTATGCTGAAGAAGTGTTTTTGTACTGTTGGCATTTTTGTTATTAGATGCTAGACTCTATTTATTAGCTTTTGGTGCTAATTTGGAATTCCAGTAAATTATTTTTGACTTGAAACTCTTTTTTATAGTATGACTAGCTGACCAGGCAAAAGTTGTTTGACCGTATAAGTTATTTCCAGGGAATTTCTGATCTATAGCTGTGTAGTGCCGGCTTAGAATAGCACTACCCCATTTCTTCCGGTGGGTGTACGTAAGAGGCGACTAACGGTATTGGGACTTTTAAGGGATTTTTGGGCGATGCGGTTGAAGACCCATCACCAACAACCTTTATTTTTACCATCTTTTCCCCACTATCATTTCCAAAAGTGGCTGAGGAATTTCTTATTCCAAAGCTCTGGCTACCCCTTCTAGGGATTTACAGCCGTGAGTATATGTATGTATGTATGTTCTATTCTCAGACCTACGAAATGTGTAGGCAAAATTTCATTTAAATTGGTTCAGCCGTTTCGGAAGAGTTAGGCGACTTTTATATATTAGATGCATAGAAATATAATCCTGCTACGTAGTATAATATTTTATTTTTTTAATTTGCTGTGTAGTGCCGGCTTAGAATATCACTACCCCTTTCTACCCGAGGGTGTCGTATGAGGCGACTAAGGGTGTGGGGCTTTTTAAGTGATTTTTGGGCGATGCGGTTGGAGACCCATCACCAACGATACTTTATTTTTTCCATCTTCTCCCCTATTAATTTCCAAATGCGGCTGAGGAGTTTCTAGCTCTGAAGCTCTGGCTACCCCTTTTTGGGACTTACAGCCGTGAGTATATTTATGTAGTATAATATCTCTAGGATTAGTATCTTTAGAAGTTGAGTAGGGATAAGATGGTAAACTAAAGTGGTTGGTAAAATGTTAATAGAGGACGACCACAGAGGACACACCTAGACCAAATAGTGAGTATGCTCAAAAAGGCAGGCGTCCGAAGTATGAAGAATTAAAGAGCGCATATGAAAATATTTATGTATGTAAGCGAAGCTAGAGAGGTTACTAGGATCGTATAAAGTGACAATTGATAGTCTCTGCCTACCCTAATGGGAAATAGTACATACATACATACATATACTCACGGCTATAAATCCCTTAACGGGGTAGCCAGAGCTTTGGAATGAGGAATTCCTCAGCCACTTTTGGAAGTTGATTGGGGGAAAGATGGTAATAATAAATGTTTTTGGTGACGGGTCTCCAACCGCATCGCCCAAAAATCACTTAGAAAGCCCCTATACCCTTAGTCGCCTCTCACGATCACCCACGGGTAGAAATGGGGTAGTGTTATTCTAAGCCGACACTACACGGCAAAATCACCATAATATCACAAGTATGAGTACCTGTGTCACCCCTTCGGAGATATACAGCGTGGTTGTTGTGTTTGAGTTTAAGTTCCTAATTCGATTTAATAAACATACATACATACATATACTCACGGCTATAAATCCAGGAAGGGGTAGCCAGAGCTAAAGAATTAGAAATTACTCAGCCACTTTTGGAAATTTGAGTGGGGAAAAGATAGTAAATATAAAGGTTGTTGGTGATGGGTCTCCAACCGCATCGCCCAAAAATCCGTCAAAAGCCCCAATACCGTTAGTCGCCTCTTACGTACACCCACCGGAAGAAATGGGGTAGTGCTATTCTAAGCCGACACTACACAGCACTGCAAAAAATGGTAAATCACATTTAAATTAAATAAAACCATTTCACTTTTGACTCTGACGATTTGAAATGGACAAAACGACTATCAAAGATTTTATTACATAGAAAAACGTAAGTGAAGTCAAGCGTATTATTAATTATGATAATTTATTTCAGTAGGAAAATGTTGAATCAACTAACAAAATCACTGTCATGCATAAACTTTCTAGCAAACATGTATAAATTTTTCATGTCTGAATTATTTAAGTATTCAAATCTTCGGTCATATATACCAAAGATGCTGCACTCCATACAAATCCAACGCACAAAAGTGGACCGCGAGAATAACAAGACTGTTTGACAGTTAAATATTTATTTTTCTACGTACAATTATCGACCTCACCGCATTTTCTTTAGACCTATTATTTATTGCAAGATCTAGCTCGCGACTGTCAGTGAAACAGTGCTTAACATATAAATAAGCACTGTATGGCCGGGCCGTTTTTCGTGCTTTGTTGTGTATCTTTGGTATATATGATCGAAGATTCAAATAGTAAAATTAGAAGACCGCCCCGTATTGACCACCACTACCTATGCAAATATTCTTCATTTGTAACCCGATTCATTTCTCCAATTCAATTCTTGAATTAGATCCATTTTAAATATTTTTATTCTAAAATATTCCTTGGGTGTTTCTACCTATAACATACAAATTGAGATTCAAAGCATAAGAGAAGACCCGATATTACACTGAATATAATGAAATAAAATTGGATTTTTTTCATTAATTAATATTTCAGTTTTAGTGGGGTAAATAAATACCTCCTCAAACCTTAAATAAATAGCAAATTGCAGCTATTCCTGATTTAAGAAAGAAAGAAATTAATTGCATAGGGTTATGCTAGGGCCACACTACACAGCTATAATGCCTATAATATATGATAGTATTAAATAAAAGGTGCCTGCATGGCCAAGAAGATTAAAAATTAGATAAAATAGATTGTTAATAAATTTAACAAATTTTAATTGATGCATGTTTTTTAAATTCTTTAATGTTTTGTCATTTAAGGGAGTCCCCGGAAAAAAGGTTGATATTGATTGTTTGGAAAGTCTGTAAAGTCTGATATTGATATGACATGAATAAAATATGTTGGTGATTAGTTCATGGTGTTAAAATTTGATGTTTAACATTTTAATAATTTGTTGAAAATTATGATGAAAGTAATTGAATTGGAACATGCTTTGTTTTCATATAAACCGTATAAGCTCCACTGGCATAACATACATGTGAACTCATTATGTGTCTACATACGCGTAGCTTTAAGATCTGTAACTTTGATGTTTAACTTTTCATTTAATATATAGTATTCAATAAAGCTAAATAAACTACACTAGTCCTGCGCGCGCGTTTTTTCCGTCCCTGTCACTCTCAGTAAATTTGACGTAAGAGTGAGCGCAATAGCTGCAAAATGCGGGGAGGCCCTTAATAAGAAATGTCATATTTTAAATTAAATTTCTAATTTGTATGATTAATTTATTTCTGTGATTGTATTTTATTTTATTTGTTTTGTTAAAATTTAGATATTGTAAATTGCTTCACTTCCAAATTATTTATCCACATTTGTATTAACTATACATTTCAATTTACTTACTAATATTTACAAGTCACAATACGCGCCCCGTGTCATATCTGGTGTAAAAGTGCCTAGCACGCTTGCAGCATTGCCACGTTGTATGGCCAACGATATTCTTTGAACCAGATAAGACACGGAGCGTGGATCTGATCCAACGTCCCTCAAGCGCCGTCCAATGCTCCGAACAAGCTCCCACGCCTCATCGCACCACGCGCCGCTCACCTCGACCGCAAACGGCACGAACAAGTACGTGTCCTTCAGAGCCAGGTACTTCGCGTGCTTCTGAGCAGCTGCCCACTCCGCCGCGGCACGTGGGGCTCTCGTGGCTCTGGGTAGGTGGGATGCTGCGTATGTACTGACGCAGGTGGCGTCCCACACGAGGCATCGTCCCTTCTCCCACGGAATGAGAGTGAGTCCATCCGGACGTTTACCATCTGTCCTCAGCAATCCGGGAGGCTCCAGCACACACGGCACCCCGGCGGAAACAAGTGCACGGCGGAGCACATCATTCAGCATGTGATGACGTGGAAACCGACCAGCTGACTTAGCGCAGCTTAACCCGTGGTGCCCACGAACATCAACTGCTGCCCCGCACCTGCATCGGTGTGCATCGCACACGTTGCCTCCGAGCCGCAATGCCACTGCCACCCTTAAAGACTCATCGTCCAGGGCGGTGCCCAATCCGGGTGAAGGTAGAGCTTTCAACCAAGCACCAGATTCAGGTAGGCCTGCAGCTTTTATGCGAGCAACATCTGGCCCAGTAGCTATCTGTAGCATGTCCGATACCCTCTTTTCGCAACACGGATCGTCCCACTGCCTTTGTATGTGGGGTTTTTCAGGATGATCTACTGCGGGACATACTGACGACCAAGCTTCCTTGGCCTCCCCAACAAATGGGATGTTGAGCTCGTCACCCTGTAAACAAAGAATGTTAGCGACGAGTTCAACCACCCCATGCGAGGAAGCCAAAAAAGCTGGTAAGTTTGTGTCGTGTACCCGCCTTACACCCAACCCCCCGTGACGAATTGGCAGCGATGCTTGCAGCCATTGTGTCTCATCCATGCTCACGTTGAGGATCCGCTCCAATGCCACCCTAATGTATTCATCTACTTCAGCAACAGAGTCAGGATAAAGCCACGTTGGAGAGGTCCTCAACATGAACATTAACTTTGGAATACTTAGGCAACTTCGAAAGAGGGTAAACGCGACATGACTGGACAAATGATCCAAGTGCTGGCCAGCCTTTTTGAGGATTTTTACCTTATTTTGAATCGCGACCGGAACTGCGTCCCCGAAAATAGGGGCTCCAAGTAGTTCGAACGACCCTCGATCGATGATTTTAATGTCTGGGAAGACCCGACGAAAGTCCTGTACGCATTCTGATGCGGTGTCATTACAGGGAAAAA
This sequence comes from Bedellia somnulentella, assembly GCA_963576735.1. Lineage (NCBI taxonomy): Eukaryota > Metazoa > Arthropoda > Insecta > Lepidoptera > Bedelliidae > Bedellia > Bedellia somnulentella. Next base: position 7,574,312 of record OY755199.1, read on the forward strand.
GTTCGCACTTACTACCATTTACCACCAGGCCCAGATCCTCCAGCCTGGGAATCAATAACTCCAAATCCCTAAGAACTACGTCAGGCGCACCACCCAGAGTACCGTCATCAAGATACCATACGTTGAGCGGCGCGCCCAATGAATTTATAATGTCATTGATTGCCAGGCTGAAGAGAAGAGGGCCAAGTGGATCCCCCTGTTGAGCGCCCACCCGCGATGCGATTCTATTGCCATCAAAAAATAGGTGACTGGGAGCGACGTAACACTGCTCGAGAAACGGGCTAAGAGTAGGCACTCTAACCCTAGCCTCGGCCAGCATCACGTCCCTCTCAATACTATTGAATGCATTTTTAATGTCAATTTTAAGGATCACATCACCGGTGCGCGCAAGTGACATCGCGAATAGTCTGGTAGCGTGAATGGCCGCCTCGCAGCCAAGAGGGGTTCCAAAGCCCAACTGATGCGGACGTAAAATAGGTGCCACCTGATCAGAAAAGAAAAAAAGAAAAGAAAAGAATGTTTTTATTTAGCACACATATACAGAATTCATACAATAATTTAAAGAAATGGTTTCGCTAAATTGGGCCCACAATCAGTAATTTCTGATTTGTGTATAAGTATACACAAAATCAGAACTGGTTTTCATTATGAGCCCTACATGGTGATGACAGTACGTCAGCAGCTATTTATATAAACTTGGAAAATTAAAAACAAGTTAGAACAACCAAACAAACAAACATATTTTCACTTATTACTGAGTCAATAATTTTGAATAAAAAATAAAAAACCCTACTAAGATTTAGGTCAGATAAATCCATCAACTATAATATATTATATATATGTAATATATATAATTTCGAAAATTAAAATAAGTATGAGTAAATAGTCAATAAATAATGTAATAATTATATAAATTGTACATACATACCATATATATATAAATAACACTATTATATGCAATACTCGACTACAAGTTTTGGCCGCCATTTAATTGTATGTTTAATAAATATTGCTTTAATTTAAGTTTAAACCTGTTAACGCTCATTATACTTCTTAGTGGTGGAGGGATGTTGTTCCAGCATTTTGTGGCGGCGTACTTAAAACTTCCACGAAATGCAGAACTGCGATGTCGGGGAACTTCCAGGACATTAGACGCAGCTCGCGTGTGGTATTTATTACTTTCACCAAGCCATTTTAGTTTGCGGTGTAGGTAACTTGGTTCCCCAACCTTCACCAGTCCAAACAGCAGCGTAGCCAAGTGCAGCCTTCGACGTGAGTCCATTTTTAATAGTCTGCTCTTGTTCAAGAATGGCGTGACGTGTGATCTAGGGGGAATATTAAAACAGAAACGCGCACACGCATTTTGCACTCTCTGCAACTGTTTTGAAGAGGTGGAAAGGAGTCTAGGACCAGTAACGGCATCACCATAATTTAATTTTGACAAAATTAATGACTCACACAAACTAATCCGGAGTTCCTCGCTAAGAAATTCACGTATTTTGTATAAAATTTTCAATCTGTAAAAACAATTAGTAACTAGTTGTAAGACATGTTTTTCAAACCTAAGGTTGCAATCCATTAAAATACCCAGATTACGAGCCTCATAAACACGTTCTACCAAGCTGTCATTGATTTTAACTTGCGGATCATATGATGAAATTATACGGATCTGCTCTTTACTTCCCAACACTAAGAATTTAGATTTTTTGGGATTAAGTACGAGCGTATTGTCTTCACACCAGTTAACGATTCTAGCTAAGTCAGTGTTAATAAGTTCGATAGAGTTTTCTGTATCTTCTGCCTTAAAAGATAAATATAACTGAACATCGTCAGCATAGATATGATAGCTACAATTTTTTATACAGTTAACCAAGTCTGCACAGTACATAATAAACAGTATTGGCCCTAAAATGGAACCTTGCGGGACACCTCGGGTAATAGGACATGCATCAGACGAAGAAATGGATCCATCACTTTTATTTAATTCCACTATTTGCATTCTATTAGTTAAGTAACTTCTGAATAGTTCTCTTGTGTTCTGGGAAAATCCATAGTATAACATTTTGGATAGTGCAAGTTCTATATTCATGCAATCAAAGGCTCTAGTAAAGTCTAGTAGCGTGAGAATAGTTCCTTTACCCCTGTCCTGTTCTGTCAAGATATTGTCAACTACATCTAGTAAGGCTGTTGTGGTGCTTCTGTTTTTCCTGAAACCAGATTGCAAGACGGGTAGAATGTTATTCCTCTCAAGATATTCCGTAAGTTGTAATGTTATAACTTTCTCTAGTATCTTGGACAAGCATGTTAAGAGACTTATCGGTCGAAGTTCAGAAACTAGTGTGGGGTTTAAAGTCTTAGGTATCGGACGAACAATAGCTGTTTTCCATAAATCGGGGAATGTTGCGGACGCTATAGAAGAGTTGACAATACTTACTATAACATCTACTGTTATGGGCAAGGTCATAAAAATCATGTTTAAAGACAAACGGTCAATGCCTTGCGCATTAGATTGCAAGTTTTGTAAAATTTTTAAGATGTTATCAGATGTCACCTGATTGATTTCAAATATTGATGAGGAGAATCTATTAGAGTTATAATATTCGAGCTTGGATGAATTTGCGTAAATATTTCCTGGGACGGTCAAAAAATGTTTATTAATGAGATCTGGTGTATTTAAATGATTGGGAAGACTTTTAAAATCATGAGTTTGGAGCACAGTACCTTTAAGATTTTTCCATAGTTCTTTAGAGTTTTTAATATTATGGTTGATTTTATTTTTGAAATAAGCTGTTTTCTCGTGGTATAAAGATTGTATAACTAATTTTTTCAAACTTTTATAATATTGAAAATGTGCTGCCTTTTTAGTCTTTTTACATCTAGCATGTGCTCGGTTTCGCAATTTTATCATAAGTCTTATAGTATCCGTATGCCATGGCAATCTTTTTTCCTTTATAGTGATTGTCTTAAGCGGTGCGTGCTTGTCAAACAACGATGTAATTAATTGGGTAAAAATATTTACTTTTTCATTTACACTATGAAGTGATAAAATGAGGTTCCAGTCTATTTCCTGTAAATCCCTGTTAAAAAGGTCTAAATTGATTGCTTTTAGCTGCCTGAAAGTAACAGTTCGTGGAGAGGGTTTGTGTATTTTGAAGAGAAACTCAGCTGTTATAAATGCGTGTCTACCGAGTTCTGGAATGTGATTCACATTGATGTGACCAACAGTAGCATCAGTGCAGATCAGGTCAATGGTGGTCTCACTGGTATCCGTAAAATGGGTAGGTGTTTCAATCAGTTGTTGTAAATTTAAGGAAGTCAGAAAGCCATTGAATGAAATAGTTTTAACATCACTAATACAGTCCATATTTATATTGAAGTCACCGAGTAAAATCACTTTATCAAACTTACCAAAACTAGTTATACTATCAGTAAGACTATCAATGAATAGATCAGTGCTTTGCCAAGGTGGACGATACGCAGTCCCTATCACTACTTTTTCCCTATTGAGCTTAAGACTAAGCCACATCTGTTCTACCGGGGACTCAGGGTGACGACATATACGTGCGCTACAGCCGAATCTTATATAAAAACCGACTCCACCGCCCCGTGTACGCACGGATCGCGCACGAGGGATGTGTATGAGCCGGTAACCGGGCACCACAGGCGCTTTACCCTCTTCACCAGCCCGCAACCAGGTTTCATTTATGGCCAGGATATCTACGTCTGATTCATCAATTGCAGCAAGAAGCTCATCGTGGCCTGTACCCAATGAGCCTGCATTAAATAGACCTAACTTCAAAGTTTTCCTTTTACTATTGAATGTAAATTTCGATTGACATATAAATAAAGTTCGCGAGTTGTATAATTTTTCTATTCAGTAATACTCGTTGTCTCCTCTTACCCCAATCCATCTCGCTGCTAATAACGTGTATATTTGACTTATTTTTCTGAAAAGTATTTAGGGAATGGTGCCACAACCTAGCTATCATTGAAGCTGTGATGCACAGCTGTAGAGAAGAAAACTTGTTATTACTGTAAAATTCAATAAAAGATAATATGAATATATATGATGATATTATTGGTATAATGATATAAACTATAATGAGTAATAAATATAAGTTGAGAAAAAATATCTGACCTGTTACAATATTAAAAATACAGTAATGTACGTTCTTATTGCTATTAAAATTAGAAAAAAATAATATTGAAATCACACTAAGTGTATAAACCGTATTAATAACTATAGTTTCTTTTACTGAGTACAATTTAACAGAAAGTTGTTCATGTTTTTCGAACCTCAGGCTTAGAGCCAAAAACACAACCGATGTCATCTTCGGAGCGTATTGGGAAGGCGTTAGATCCATGCTCCCGCCGTGTATATATACGTCCCTGTTTTGTCCACACGTAGCGCCATTTATGTGAGCGAGCAGCGTCCCGCGCCGCACCAAATAGTCGACGGTTGAGTTGCGTGAGACGTTCGTTGATGTAGAATGGCTGTGGCGCGGCGGCGGCGGCAGCGGCGGCGGTAGCCGCGGGCAACGCCATGTCACTGGTGGTGGCACCGCGCCGCGTCCGCGCGCTCTGTAGCAGCTGGTCACGCAACGAGCGCCGCGCCAGCCGCACCACGAGCGGCCGCCCGCGCCGCCCCGCCGCCGACGTCTCCCCCTCCACCAGACGACGTGATCCAACGCGCTCCGCGCTTACAATATCTCGCTCGTCCAGGGTTACACCCAGTTTGGTTCCAATCAACTTTACAATATGTACCGCACTTTCCCCGTTTGTCTCCGAAAGTTGGTTATTTCGAGGTCATTCGCTAGTAGTTCTTGGTCTCTCAAGTTGATTTCTCGCTTTAGGTCCCGTATTACATCATCGACATTGGTATCGTTCCTGTTAATAGTGCTAAAATTTGACTCTAGTGACGTCACTCTCGATTCAAGTTCTGTCATCCTAGAATTAATATGCAGCCAAAGTGTTTTTAACTTCGTGAATCTCCTCACGAAATGATAATAAATCCTGACGTACGCCCTTAAGCTCCTGACGAAGCAAACGAATTTCATCAGTTAGTGATATTTGTTCCGTTCTTGTTTTATCCTTCGGGATTGGAATCGGATCTGTATTCGCCAAACATTTCACGGGGGTGTCCGGTCGGTTATCCCTGGGTTCAAACCGAGTGCACTCGGGGCATATCCACATTCGTGACATCTTTTTCTTCTCCTGTATACCCACACAGGCGAGATGATAAATTGTCGAGCATTTACTACATTGAACAGCGCCATCTGTTCGAGTTGTAGGTTCTTTGCATGCTCCACACTTGGACATGATTGATTACTGCTGTTTTACCAAAGAATAGATCAATTCAGACAGTTCAGTTACAAACCTGTAGATGGCGCTAATTTGGGCCAAAGAATTAATGTTTGGGGTAGTGCGTATTATTTTTAAATTCAAAATTTTAACGAGTAACTATACAGAAATATCACTCAACACACGAAATTGTTTCTGATTTTTTGTCACTTTCGAAGCCACTCCTGTAGTTAATAACACTTGTGGTCAGAAAACCCGGATTCAAGAACAAATCGCACTACACGTAACCACCAAATAATAGCTTGATACGCGGTAAAAACAATTATACAGATTAACGTGAAACCGTTCAGCTGACGTACTGTGACGTATCTGATCACGAACCGACTGGCAACCCAATTTGGCTACAAGACGGCGAATAACACTACCTACTGCGATTGGTCTTATGCCACCATCCTTTTTCAAAAAGGCGCAGAGCGAACCACCGTAGAGGTAGGGGCACACCGCGGAATTTAATTCGCCTCTCAGGAGAAAATTGCTAAGCTTTGTGAGAGCTTCCAGCAGCCGCGGCCCATTGTCACCAGCTGTTGTAGCAATAAGCTCCTTGAGATGCAGTGGTCGCAAGCCATCCAGCCCGGCGGCTGAGCTGGAATGGAAAGACCCAACAGCAGCAGCTACCTCAGAGCTGGTAACTAATAATGGCTGCGCAAAGTCTGAGGGGAAGGGCGAGCTAGGTACAGAGCGTAGTGGGGCTGGTTTGTTGTTTTGTTTATATTCCTATGGGCCACATGTATAAGCCTGAAATACAGACTTATTTATTTATTCCATATATCATTGAGTATATATCCCACACCAGCCCGGCTAGTACGAGCGGTGTTTAAACTAGTTATCGCGTGGGATAAAGCAGCCATCTCTTACGCACTTACTTAGTATCGTATACTGCCATCTCATTCTAACCGTTATCGTGTCGATAAAATAGCGCTCGTGCTTGCTATACAGAAATAATCAATTGTACTTACTTACTTTGTGGTTTAGTGGATCTATGTACTATATCCATTTATTTATTGTTATTTTTATGTTGCAGGCCCAGGTCTCATTGATGAGCTGGAGGCGTTCATGGGTCCAGTAGGTGACAACTGCGGCTACCAGCCTGAGCCTGACACTGCCAGGAGGATTAGGTGAGGAAACTAGAAGTACTACAATTAATAAAGTAAATAAAAATATTCGACTTCAGCGGGACTCGAACCCACGACTTCGGGTAAACGCCCCCATGTCGCTCTGCCAACTGTGATATTGTATCGATTGAGGAATCCCGCGTATTAGTAGTATTTGCAGTTGCTTGCTTCTCTTTACCTTACTGGTGTTAGCACATGGAGAGGATGGATGATAGAAAATTGGTAAAAGGGACCTATAGAGCTAGTGTGGATGGTAGTTTTAGTAGAGGACGACCACGGAGAACACACTTGGATCAAGGTTACATACTGTATATCCGAAACTTTTAAACCCGAATATTATTTTACCGAAAACTAATCGACTTTTTTTTAATTGCCATAATATTGTTTCACCGAAATTTCAAATAACATATTCTTACATTCCAGATTATCGATTGACTTTTCTTTTCTTTACTCACATTATGATAAACCACTAGAACGGATTTCCACAGAATCAAAAACCAGATATACCTTAATTCTGCAATATTGCTTTTCCGAATAATCACTATTCCAAAAAATCATTTTCCATATTATTTGAAATACAGATGTATTGAATGATACCTACTGCTATGAATAATTTTGCAGGCATATTTTATGTAAGTAGTATACCCCGCCCCCCGTCCTCTATATGTAGCAAGCTGCAAGCAAGCAAGTATGGCATACGAGTATAAGCATGCATCAGGCATTTAGGTGCTCGCTCCGCTGCGCTACGCTCGCTCGTTTTATACATAATCTAACCTAACCTAACTAAATGTGACCTAATTTTTCTTTGTCTGCAGGGGGCTTTCGCCCCCGACCCCCCCGACATGCAACCAAGCATGCAAACAAGCAAGCAAGTATACACACAAACAGGCATGCATCCGCGTTTTATTTATACAATTTTTCTAACATAAATAATATCTAGTTAAAGAGATTTACGATTTGTAAGACTATAGATAAAGTTACTTCGGTCTTTTAAACCTTTGGAATAATGAGATTATAGTAAAAGATATAGTTGGTAAAAGCAAATAATTCATTTTAATAATCTGGTTTTAGTTTTTCTGGGAAGTGATACTTCTAGAAAATTTATTTATGTACTAATGAAGTTGTGGAAAATAAAGCATCTGTGATACGTAAATTCTGTGAACCGTTTTCTGAATGTTGAAATTCGGATTTAAGATATTCGAATCTTCGAAATGTTACCGATTGATGGATGTAAACGAAGCGAAGAGAGGTTTGTCAGGATCGTACGAAGTGGCGATCAATAGTCTCTGCCTACCCCGATGGGAACTAATGTCTTGAGTGTATGTATGTATGTATGGTGTTAGCGCCATCTATTGCGGAGTTACCAATTACAATACTAAAAGTACTACATTTGTTTGATAATTTCATTGTATGGATTCATATTCTAGTCTACTCTAGTAGATAGTCTCTATATACATACATACATATACTCACGGCTATAAATCTTAAGAAGGGGTAGCCAGAGCTAAGGAACTAGAAGTTCCTCAGCCACTTTTGGAAAGTTGAGTGGGGAAAAGATGGCAAAATAAAGGTTGTTGGTGATGGATCTCCAACCGCATCGCCCAAAAAATCCCTTAAAAGCCCCAATACCGTTAGTCGCCTCTTACGTACACCCACCGGCAGAAATGGGGTAGTGTTATTCTAAGCCGACACTACACAGCAATGTATCCTGTATACAACCCTATTCATCATAAGTTTAGTTTACTTTATATGCAAAAAAGTAAAAATTCTTACAAACTCACTACAGTATATAAAATACATTTGTGCTTGTTGTGGATACAAAGAACAATATCCTCCGCAATTTCCTAAAATAATTTAGAAAATTTTAGGTTTTCGTATTAAATATAATGATTTATTTGTATAATATAAAATAAACTCTTATTTTTTCCAGTGCCCATCAACTCCCAGACAGTCCCCCAGACTCCAGCTCAGAAAACCCCTACAGCCCCTCAGAATCCCACGCCATGCCGGTAGCTCAACAAGTCCTGGCTTCCGACTACATGTTGGTGCACGACCATTTAACTGTGACCCACGAAATCCTACAAAACAACGGATACATTTACGAAGAATTGAAATCCGATAATCTCGATTCAGATGTATTGAGAACTAATATTAATGATGTTGTAGTTCTTCCTGATTCAGGTTTAGTAGATATAGGCCTGAGAGGCGTGAGACATGATATTAATGTAGATGGGTATCAGAATCGGTATAATCACATGAGATTGGAAATGCCAGAATTAGAACAAGGAGTACTAAGTTCTACGCTTGTCATTGATCAACCTATGACCCCTGTTTATGCCAGTTTGCAAGAGCCGAGTGTGAAGAAGAGGAAGCATTCGCAGGATGTTTCGCAAGTTAAATGTGAGCCAGGTACGATTTATTAATAGATTATTGTGTAATTTTTCATCATTTGTTCTGGTGGGTGTACGTAAGATGCGACTAACGGTATTGGGGCTTTTAAGGGATCTTTGGGCTATGCGGTTGGAGACCCATCACCAACAACCTTTCACCATCTTTTCCCCACATAGCTTTCAAAACGTGGCTGAGGAATTTCTGATTCCTTAGCTGTGGCTAACCTATCTAGGGATTTATAGCCTTGAGTATATGTATATGTATGTATGTCTCGTATTAAAGCCATAAAAAATACATCAATATTATATTTGAAAATATAAAGGCTGTAGCCGGGTTGGGGAACAAAAAATGCCCCTGATGATATTAACAAATGAGTACAACTTATGTATTGGTCATAATGCTCGATAGCAATCTGCCAAGTTTAACCTCATAATAATTGACAGTTCTCAAGAAATGTCACTTCAAAGTTTTATAAATTTTCAATATATTTAAAAAACTGTTTATCCGTTTTTTCTGTAATTAACGTATGTTGTTAATGGAATGGCGAGTAACAATATTGCAAAAAACCGGAGGTCTCTAGATTAACATTAATATGCACTTTTTTGATGTCGAATATTTCAAACAAAGTTTTTTGACACTTCTCGGTCGGTGACACCAATCATTTTTTTTACCCTGATGTAACATCTTTTTCGGTACTAGTATATGTTTATCTTAAATGAATTGGATTGGAGCAACATTGTGATTTTTTATTTTTAGTATCCTTTCCTAGTAAATCATCAAGTTATAACGTATAGCCA